>DWEI01002770.1:0-13761 GCA_018245875.1 Mysoria ambigua | reverse complement strand
CTGCCGTTGATTCTGGTTTATTTCTTAATTTTCCTACGCCTACGTATACAGGTTTTCATAACATAGGTAGATACCTATAATAATACTCAATTTTTTCAAGATAATGTTGTGCAAGCAGTGAGAAAGGAAAAGACATACAGGATGGAAATAGAAAAGGTAATGTACGTAATAATACACTTGTAATTCCCGAAGAGATGTGTGTGAATGTGTGAATTCGTAGATAAAGTTTCAAATGCGGTGTAACCCGACAGTAACTTTAGATTTCTTGGACTTGTAAACTTGTGTATCCCAGCAGCACGAGCGAAATAACTTTACCGACTGTAGAAATTGCTACGAATAAGTATATTTTTCTCCGAGACTTCTCGAGCTATAGTTTACAACTCGGAACGTGTGAGGTTATAAAAAATATACGGAATTATAAAGGACTTCGTCGTGAAAATAACGACCGCGAGGAAGAAGACAGACGGGTGATGGAGGTGATAGGTATTATAAAATTTTAAATTGTACACGAATATGATTCTTGGCTGTGCGCGTTGAAGGCAATGTCGTTCTAGCCTTTCGAAATTATATTTCCGTTATGTTAAATAATTCACGATGGCGCGTGTGCCTAATAAATGTTTCAAGAAGGCGAATTGGCATGGTGTCGAGAGCGACGCGTCTAATCAAATATTTTTATGGCCGACGCCCTTTTTACGGCCGACTTGCTTGCTAAGAGGTGAATGAATGATTGGTGCAAGTTTTGAGAGAAGAATCGTGTAAGTAATGTATTTATATTTACAATTATAGTGAGATATGTGGTGCTCTATGTACATTTTTAACAAAAGTTATTTTTATTATTAGGAATATATTTTATAAGGTAAATTTTTTTAAGAGGCTTATAAATTTAAACAAATTTAAACCTAAATAGTTGGCATCAAAAAAGACAATGCATATTGCAAATTGGTCGAGAACGACTTTCATTTAGTAACATTAAAATGTCTTCGCTAATTATTATAACTTAAACCATGAAATACGAAGACATTATTCAGCGCGACTGTTCATTTGGGTGCATAAATTGGATAAGGATATAAACCAGGTACTTTGGCTCATTACAGTTCTCACGTTATTGTTGTTTTTGACCATATCTTAATCTCAAGGCAACTCTTGTCAACAGTGAATGCATAGAAATTACTAGAGATTTCAGCGATTTTATGAATCGCACTTTTAAGATACGTAAACTGAATTAAAGCGAAAAATCCAAGGGAATGCATGACATGTATATGTGTGTGTAGGTGCACATATATTTAAGAGTAGTTTCGCCAACGAGCCGTCGTCAATCTTACTTAGCAAAGTTGTTGTTTCAGAGCACATCATTGTTATTAACCCTCACATCATGTCATATTTGTTTTTCATACCCTGTTAAAATATTTTCTAATAAAACACCATGTTAGAATAATTAAAGTTGTAATAGCTAGCATTGAATCTTGGATATTTCTGCGGTTCGAAATATCCAAGATTAAATGATGCATAACAACCATAATATTTCACAATTCACCAGAGGAACCTAGTTCAACAATGAACGGATAAAAAGATTGATGAATTTTTAACTTCATTACTTTATTATCAGAATTATAAATAAGCTTTCATTCGCAAAACTTTTCAATTTCAAATAGCAGAATATTTATGATGGAGCTGTCTTCGTTAGTACAAAACACAATATTTCCTCTGTAGCTAAAATATTCACAAAATTATAACACTTATTGCTTCGGAAAAGAAAAAGAACGATAAAATTGAAAACTGTCCCGAAAAATATAATTCCAACGGGAGTTGAAGTTACGAGTTTAATAATTTGCTCCCGAATTTCGGGTCAATTTACGATATTTCAATTTTCTGTTGAAATAAAATGGAAGTAAACTAACAAAACGGCAATTAATTTGCTTAATTGTTGTTGCTGGGGAATTCTGGGGGGAAATCAAAATAAAATTTTAATGCCTTTTGCCCCCGTGGCACATGTAAGTGACATGTAATTTTTATTAGCCGCTTATGAACTGTTGAAAAAAATCGACTTCCATTGGAATAGGTCATTTTTATATAAATAAAACTAAAAGTGACGCGTTGAATTGGATTGTCAAAGGGAGCATAACAGAGGCATACACCAGTATTTTCGTCTATAGTTTCATACCATGCTGATTACAACTGAGCCGTATTGATTTAAGATTAATAAATTAATAGAAAAAAGCATACAACAAGCAAGAGAAGTGAAGAATCGATTATTATAATTGATATGCGGTTATACTTTTACCTTCGGTTACCTAATATAGTAAGATTGTCGTGCGTAAACATTCATATTTGTATAGTACAAGAATTCTATAGCAAACCCACTAACTGAAGATTGGCCGCAGATAGAACACCACATTAGGTCGTTCGTATTCGACCTACAGCAGACGTATCACGTGGAAACACATAACCTCATTCGCAAAGTTTCTCTCGCTTTAATACACTTTATCAGTACATACTCGTAGTAACGTTCTAGAGAAAGCTATGTCTTCATTGGGCCGTTGAGTTGGTTTTTTTAGAAGGCATCGCCCTGAGGCTATCTTCAATAGAAACACATGTGAAATGCGATGGCATTAGGTCATATATTGCAGGAGAAAACAACATTGTCGATTTATAAACAACAACGTCATTTACATAAAAATCAAGTTTCTACAATATACATAGTATTATTGGTTGCCGTTATCGTGTGTCGCTCAATCGTATGCGTTGAGGCTGACTATACAGATTCTTTAAGGGGAAGGTATAAACAATTTTAAGTGCTTTAGCCATTTTTATTTTTATATAAATAATACTAAAAATAAATATATAAATACGTTTTGATTGTGCATGTCGTTATATACCTATGTTTAAATAAAAAATAATAATTTCAAATACCGTCTGTAAATCTGATCCACAGAAATGGACGCATTATTTAATTAGAAAAAAATAACTTCAGGTATAGGATTATGGGAATCTAAAAGGAAAATAACGTCTACTTTAACTGTACGGACCAATTGCACATGGTTTTAGAATACTTTACATTTCTTTTGAGTTATTATCTTTGAAAGGACAGTTGTAACGTAACGTCACACCTGTAATCTCCGAAGAGGTAAGCAGGGGAGTATACTCCCACGCTTCGCCAGTTACGCTTACGTCCCACTATGGAATATGTGGTGAGCCTACTGTGGCGTAAAAACTTTTAACTTGTACCGCTCCTTATAAACTTATGAGCATAACATACCGCCTGTATTTATACGAAAGGGCGCACACTTAATACATTAATATTAATATTGCATACATACATCCATATCTTCACGCCAGATCCCTTACGGGGTAGGCAGAGAGCACGGCGTGTCCAATAATAATATTAATATTGCGTTTATAAGAAATAAAACATGTTGTGATACTTTACAACGCCCGCGCACGACGTCCGTAAATATTAATTCAATCCGTACATTATTTAGTTCCGTATGTTCATTTGTCCCGCGACATGTCCGGCCGTGGGTGGCTACGATATACGTGCCGTGTGCCCGAGCCGCCGGATCGCGCGGACGCACGCCGAGCGATCGGCCGGCGTGCGTCTACCTTTACACTGGGATTGCCAACTGTAATATATTTGCTTTATTTAATAAAACGTTCGCGCGAAAATACGTGGAAGTATCAAAGTGATGTTTCCGGGTGAGGTTGTCCATATCTGTAAGCGGGAATATCCGTGAATTTATGATAAATATATTGTAAATACACGTGAATCTATAAGTGTCGTATCCATTACGATGGATCCAAGGTCTGTATATTACAACATTTGTTTCAATATATTAAAAAAATATTTTCACTGCATTTTAATACTTCAATAAACACTGTCCGCTTATATCATACTTTTAAACCGTGGAGAATTCCACGACGTAGAATTTTTCTAACGATGTCTTCCTTCACAGTTGTAATAGGTGATACCTTAATTTTTATAAATTCATTGAACTTTGAAAATAGAAAAAAGCTAAGATTTGAAGCGCAACTTACAGACTCGGAGTCTAACATCCGAACTAATGTACTACCACCGCTGCGAGCCATAACATTGAAATACGGTCAGCGACTCAAGATCAAGGTCAGAGTCAATGGCCGGAGTGAGAGCGAGTGCGTGACTATACCGAATGCATTATAATCCGTTGCATTTTCTTCTGAGTGTGTTATAAAATTCCATTGTCAAGTAATTTATTAAGAATGTCAAATACCACTAATATTGATATGTAACAGGAAATTAAAAGGACAGTATAATATATTCCCATAGCGTGTCGGCGTCCCTCTTTCTAACATAGGTACATCTGTATTCATTATGTATTCTTAATTTATTTTAAATATACAAGCAGAGACCTAACACACACGACGTAACATTATATTTGCACACATTTTAACAACTAAATAAATTTATAATATATAAATAAACAAATTGCACAATGTTTATATCACATTTAATTAATTTAGATAAACTTTACCGCGTTTCCACGGTGAAGATTACTGTGAAAGTATACGAGTAAAGACAGACACACGGATATCCAGTTTAATGGTGACGCAAATGGCATCCTGAAACTAACTGACGCGTGGCAAATTATCTCTCGGTTCCGATTCTGGTATTCTCCGGGCACGGCTGGTCCACGCGGCGTCAGCGGCGCCCAATAGGACGTTGCACTGCTTCCTACATGATAACGTATTTTACTCATTTTCATTATAATTTTTAATTCCTTCGAGGTCCTCTTATAAACAGACATGTCTACAAATTTTCTAAACGTTTTACAAAATACACATAAGTATTATTAATTAGTAGTATTGGTAGATATTTAATTATAAAATCATAAATAATGCAATCTTTATAAACTTGTGTACAATTAAGTATTCGAAACACATTCTAGTCGAAGATCAGCAATCTTTCACTTAGAACTCCGGTGCCAGCAACAAAGTTGGACAGCTGATGTCGGAGAAGATTTATACGCTCGCGTGCTGATTTAACTTTGTTGTGGACGGCCAGAACACATGTGTCTATGGATACCGAACATTTGTCAGCACAAATTACAGCAATAATATTACACACTGATAACATTGTTGTTTTAAAAAGTATTATTAGCAATGTACGGAATTGATCGACCAAAAAACATTAAGTCGATCGGCTTCAAAATATACATACAATTCAAATATATAGCCAGGTCACGATACGCCTCACGATTTTTCCTTTTATTTTTTCATGAATACCTTAGATTGATTAGAAGAGTGACGCGATTACAGGTACCTACGACCTACATAATTGTTTTTAGGTTACTGCATTATATATATCAAATCGATTTCGACAATTTCAGATTTTCTAGATTTGACCTCACAAACAGCTGAATAAAACGACGGTCTTAGTACACGAATCCCTGAATATTAATCACTATGCATCTAGGTACTTACTATTATATAAGTAAAGAAAAGGATTTCTATAATAAAAAGTTACATTATTTTATCCAAATGATAACTTCGTTTAGATATGTCACGTGATTTTCCTCAAACATCTCCCACTTCACTCCGAACTCATTACGCGACTGTAGAATTCACATTGAGAATCCATATAAAAACTCCGTTATCGACGAGGCATCGCGCTTCGTTTAAGCGTCATTCTAATGTCAATCCGTCTTATCATTTGATCTCCAGTTTGTCAAAGAGATTCGTTCGCTCGCTGTACGTTTTTTCCACTTTTTCTACCCTTTGAAGTTTTATTTTCGAATATTTTCTGCGGTTTTCGTTCATCTGCTGAAGGGAATATAGGATACGTTGATTTGTGAATGTCGTTTTATTTTAACACCTACTTTTTACGAAATATTGCAATACATTTAATATTTTGTATTCTAAGAGAACTGTCTACAACATGCGTATATACACACAAATATACTTATTCAAGCTATGTACCAAAAATATCTAGTGAGATTTATTTCTGCAAATGAAAATCCTATTCATGGTGGCGAAGTCATAAATTTGAAGCTATACTGTTTTATCGGAGCTTGCTACGATAAGGCTGCAAACAGAAGCTGGATGTGTTACGGCTACGAAAAAGCGCAATGGTCCATCACTAAATGACATGACATGATGATGGTAATGACGAAGATAAATAAATAATTATCTTGGGACATCACACACAGCCACCTGGTCCCAAAGGCGGCTTATAAACTACATACGAGTATATACATATAAATATATATATAAATACATATTTTTGTTACACCCAAATACAGAACAAATACTTGTGTTCATCACACAAATATTTATTCTGGGTGGGAATCAAACCCACGACCCTCGGCGTATATAGTTATATGAGTATTCACTTCTTTTAACAGTGAATACACATGATGTGTTCTATACATTTGGTAATACCATGAAAAATATCACATGGATCTAAGCACTCCTGTGTGTGATGTATATTATGATTATCAATATTATTTTTGTTCAGTCTGTCGATAACCTACAGAACTAGTTAAGTTAGCGGTTACAGAACTAGTTAAGTTCGCAGGCCTATTATGTACCTTCATTAATCGCTCTTATATAAATAGTCAAACAATATAAAGCAGGCAATAGTTAGTACAGAACCAGACTCTTCAGCGTTTCAGATCAAACACATTGATTAGTCTTAAATAACGACTTTACCATTCGACATGGAAACAGATACCACAGGAGTGACCGTTTAATATGGGCCGCATTGTACGCGCAATGTTTATATACAAAAAGCTATTCCAACAAGAAACTCGTTAGCGAAGCTGTTTATTCTAACGAAACTGTTCGATGACTACTTTTCGGAGCCGTTAAAACGCTGCAGCGGGTGCGTCGAGCTAATCGCTCCCAATATTTGTTCCTATTGCTGTTTCTGTTCCGTTTCTATTAGTTAACGGGTGTTGTATACAGTTTTGTTGTTGATACACTTTTAATGGGACAGTACAAATGAATGAGAACGGTGTAAGCATTGCTACTAAATTTGACCTTCGAATTGAACTTCAACTTTTAGACTAAAGAATGCACACTATTTACTCGTAGTATAGCTGTGAAATCATATTATATAATGGTTCAGTATCGTTTATTTGGCTGATTCTATATTAAACAACAGTGCTATTTAAACTTCAATGCTAATATTAATAACTAGTGTTATATAGCTATGTTTAGGTTTGTTATGTTTAAAACATGAAAAGAATCGGCTTACGCTAAAAAATCGTTTGGAATGCTATTTTGCTCCGACTTTAGCGCCACGAACTGTGGTATTTCAAAGTTAATACCCTCGCATTCGGTCCTTAGCAAGGTGCTGTAGTTAACGAGGTTTTTACTGCGACTTTAGTCGTTTTAAGAAAAATGCATTTTCGTTGTTCCCGTTAACTTCTCGAGTTCTTTACGCTGTTTAAGTGAAAATTGAAAATTTTTAAAGTTTTCATTGCAAAAAAAAATACCTGAGTGCCATGTAACTCGTGTTCTGTTAGTCGTTCTTGTTAGTGAAAATAATATATTAATTTTGTATTTTATTATAGGTGAGTTTATTTTTATTACCACGTTGAAAGGAAAAAGGAGAATAAACACGACGTATTTCTGTTCTCTTTTATCTCAAGCTCGACTGCACGTTGAAGTGGGCGGTGTCACGCGCGGCGTTTAAACGACAAATCAGTTTCAACTGGTTGGTCTGCTGATTATTGACAAAGAATTTATTTATTACTTATTTCAAAAAATACAACTTAGCGCTGGTAACATGTTAACTAAGACAGTAAATATATTCATATACATACATCGATGATGTACGTTTGACTCCATGTCCGTATATCTTGATTTTGTTTTAGTTTACTTTAAAATAGTTTAAACGTATTTAATAGAGTCCTTTTGTGAAGCTTTTGTTCATATCGTCAGGTTTTTAGACTAATAGAAAATAGGTATTTGTAGTTATACAAACATCAATAAATTACTAAAGGTTAATCCGCGTTTGACGGGTCAACCCTACCTTCAGGTCAATTTAAAGTAATTAAGGTTTAAACTGTTCACGGGGATCATCTTAATTGATCTTTGGAAATACTCGGGGAGATTAAACAATATGCCTTTCATTGTAGCTCTCTTGATGTTATACTGTTTTACATTTCAGTCTCTCGGACAATTGCAGCATAGTGTGCCTTTATACAAACATACCTTCACGCCAGGTCCCTTAGGGGACCGGCAGAGAGCACCAAGTGCCAAAAATCTCTATCCTTACAGACCTGTCGTACTTCTATTACATTCATTTCTTTCTTCATACATGCACACCGGTTACGGAGACTTCTGGTTCCCCATATTGCGTCCTTATAATTGCTGAAATGGTAACAATTAATTACTGAAACATAACATCCCATGTGTTTCCGTGTAGAGCGCTTCGACATTTCATCAGTTGATTTCGTCCCAGCAAGGAAGGAGTCGCGAGCTTACCCACAGTCCGTGATACTATTGGTAATGCAAAGATAGAGAAACGAAATAATATTTTACAAAGCTCGGGTATCGATCACAGAACTTTATAATCAGCGCGTAACCATGTATGCATCCACGTACGCACGCACACACGCACACACACACGCGCAAACACACACACACACACAGGCGCTCCTTGATCGTACACAATCATACGCCTTGTGACTGAGAATACTTTGAATATCAAATAACAAGATATGGTTCAGTAGCTGTTACTGCAGCTTAGGGATGGTGGTACAAATTGGTTTAGTTGTAAAACTGTATCCAACGTGCACGAGGTCTCCAGAGCTCTGCGCGCAGTTTAGATAACTGTTCCACGTCTATTGCCTAAGCAATTGTGCGCTTAGATTTTTGTTTCATTGCTTGCTTGCTTTATAATATAGAATTAATTATTTACATTGCTAATTTCGTAAAACGATTTAGGTATTTATAAAGGCAAGTTTTAAACTAATTATACGAGTTTATAATTAAGTGTAATAAGTCATCAGGATAAGTTTGGCTTACAATTATTATTCACGGTTTTGGTGTAATTAAAAGTAATAATGGTTTTGGGATAACGACTAAATCCAGATAAAGAGGAGCCTGTATTATGATAATGAAAAACATATTGAAATGTTTATATGTATTTAATCATATGTATTTTAGTTATACACGTAACTTAATTTCTAACGTGGAAGGAATGGTCACGATTATCACATAAATATTTCTTCTGGTTGCGATTTGAACCCACAAGGCCCGATTCGGTATTCGAGTAAGATAATGACTGAACCGTTTGATCATCTAGTTAACAACTGCTTACCACTGTTACATACACTTATATACACAGACTCATAAATGTTCGTATGTGATGATTCACTATGTATTATTTATCAAGAAAAATACATGAAAACATGTGATATCTAGGTCATTGTTTTAAAAACTAAAGGAGGTACATGTAACACTTTTTCTGGGAAAATATTTTGTTATTGCCCACATTACATACTTGCAAAACAAATAACTGAGAATACGTGTGAATTATCTTTGAGGAAAACAAACTGTGAACTGTATTTAAATTACTGATTTGTTTTATCTATACTTGTCTCCTTTGTCCTAATATTTTATGTTTTTCAATGTACCTTTTTCACTTGATTTTGTTTCAGGTTAATATGGTTGCAATCCAAGATAAGTAATACCGTCGGATGGTAGTTTCATTTATTGTCTGATCTCAATATTCAGTTATACAAATGGCCAAGTTGTGACCCCCACGTGTGTATTACCAAGGTCTTTGATTTTTAGTTTCCAATCATGCCTTTCTCACCTCTATTTAATTGTGTTGCATAAGAATAAAAAAAATTATATACAACACCCTATTCGAATTTGATTTTGAAATTACCTGATGTGTCTTGCAATGAGACATAGAAGGAAACTTCTAACATGCTTTTAGCTAAGAATTTAAATTGACATAATATTAGTCCACATCACAAAGAGTACCCAGAGGCTTAGCAAAGGCTTAACATGCGGACATTATGCTCTGTTGACTGTGAGATCGTAAAAGGGACGTTGATATTAATAGAATGTAGGACTTACTTCCTTAGAACCGATTTCACAATTAATTTTGGCATTTCAACATTTTAACCTAAGTACTTGGGACTGTTTTATTTTCATATTAAAGTAAGTTCAATAGTTGACAACAATTACACGCTGATCACATATAACTTTCGACGATATTGGAACAAGTTTGAATATTGGATAATGTCTAACTCGCCCAAAATTAACAACTATTGTCAAAAAGCAATTAGGAATCGATATAATAGAAACCCAAAATAATGAAAATTCAAAACACTAAACGAAAATATTTAAAAAAAAAAGAAGCTGGCAGCTCAGAGGAACACAGCAGAAAGCAAAAAGTCAACATTCCAATGAAACAATTTCATTCAAGATGCAGATTGCAAGTTGCAGATTGTGTTAAACTGTACAACTTGAGCGTCAACAAAACTTAGTAACAAGTTAGAACTTAATCGCAATCTGATAGGTACTGAATTAAATGAATCTTTTAACTGTGTACTGCACGACCTCATGAACTTCTCAGCCCACAAACTGTGCAAAAGTAAAATGGAAGGAGTCGAATGAAATGTTTGCGACCTTTCGAGAAAGATCTTACATTTCACTAAGTAATTATGAGGCTTCCAAGAACCAAATGAAATTTTATAAGCCGGACGGTTTATTATTAAATTGTTATCTGAGAAATAAATATTTGTAGATGTTAACATTGTATTGCGTAGAGTAATATTAATTGCAAAGTAAGGTTGTTTTGACAACCGTTAAAAATATTTGACAGTGAGAGATTAGTGTATCAATCACAGTTATCATCGTCATGCTATTGCAGTTCATGTATGTACATATGCATCTCCTGACGGGTTATGCTCTTAATCCCCAAGCTGTTTACTCAGCTTGGGGAGCAGAGCAAAACTTTTTCCACCACCTACGCTACTGCCCTTACGTGTCCAGGGCATTTAGCAGTGCCCATGGGGAACGCTCCATATCACGACCTGCCAATATCCATACATTTTCGTTACTAACATGTGCTTGTGAGTACACTCACATGCGGAACGAGCATTTTTGTGATTTGCACGAATTTTTATTCTGTTTTCGAATGCAAAACTAGTAATACAATTAAGTTTGTATTTTGAGTTCTTTAAATGTGCATTCATAATCGTCTGCTATAGCGCAGTCTATCTATTATGCATTCGGTTAAAGAGTACAAGTTATTAAAATGTCGTTATTCGCAGGCGAATGAGCCTACGTCTATTTTACTCATACATACTCGTATTTCTTTCTGATACAAGAAAAGTTCAACTATTCGTACATAAATGGAATGGAAGTGTATAACTCTGTGCCACAATACAGAAAGCTAATAATTCGCGACCGCGCCTCACTGAGGGCCGGATAGAGGAACTTGTGAACTTCGCGCGTTATGGACTGTGCGATCGTAAAGTGGAATGGTCGCCCGTAGCTTCGGAGAACCGATCTAAATAACTATGTTGGTAGTTTTATTACATACCGATTTAGTTAGTTCAATTAGGTTTCTCGCTTAGTCTCTCTCTAAGATCACATCCACTATAATTACGTTCATTACAATTTGTCGCTCTCTAAGATCACATTCATTATAATTTCACCGTACACACACAGTGCAATTATAATGGAATTTCTCCTCCTAGAATGAAGAGGTATAAGTCTGTAGCCTAACACGCAAGCCAAGTACGTGACAGGTTATAGAGAAAGGTTATACTCTGGGGTATGCTAATGAGGTATGCTAATATAATAAACATGCTTGGTGTGATGTAACTCCAGCTGCTCAATAACTCTGCTGCTCATTTCAGTTTCATTTTGACGTACAAAAAGTGGTCTTAGGAAGCAGTTTTGATCAAATAGAATTTGATTTTGAATTTTTCACAATATTTTCCCTGCTCTGTTGTAATCGTAATGATAACATTTAGCATCTCCGAATTATCATTATCATTACAGCAAGCGCTAACATCAATAGCGTTGTTATTCCGCGTTTGATTCCGTCGCGGGTACGCTAAGGGTTAATTTAATTAAGACTATGTATAACATTATGCACAGCAACAAAATGATTCTCTTTATAAAACTTCTAACTCTGGACTCCGAGGAGAACTTACGAGGTAGTGTAGTTGCTCGATTCAAATAATAATAGCTTAAGTGATCCAGATCGACGACCTGTGGGAGAACTGTTTTATATAATGTAGGTATTATTATTATGTTACATTATATTAGGTTCGATCTCCAATGCAAGATTTGTTTCAATAAACCTTTTTATTTAAGCTTTTTACACTCACAAAATTCTTTTGTTTTACCGAGTATCATTCAAAATTACCTGTCTTATCTTAGTTGTCATTAAGAATTTATATATCAAACCTATTAAGTTATCATATGAAAAATATAATTTAGTATTAAATGAAGTGTCATTTTTCTTAAATATATCAAAATTGTTGCATTTACATGTATGAAAACCCGCCATTAAGGATTAAGGCACTACAATAACTTCACTTGAGTAGACCGAATTAGGAACTCCGAACTATGGACTGCCCACTCGTAAAGTGGGATGAACGGCTAACATTTCGGAGTAGTGTCGTAGTTTTTCTGTATCATACTTAGGTAACGGTAGTTTGTAGTCGTTTTTGTGTCTCGCTCTTTTCATTCTTCCACTGTTGAATACGACATTTTTTGAAAATAAAATACTCAAGGCCAAAGAACCTCAAAGAGCCAAAGACCTCATATTATTGACACTTGTATGACACACCACATTTTTTTCGTTTTATTTTCGTTTTCATAGTTTTAGCAAGAAATATTTAGTTTTTAAAACGCATGTAACTTAAAATAATAGTGTGGTCAAAGATACGTACCTGGAATCGAACCACAAATCTTGCGTGTGTTAAGTTGAAATGCAAATTACTCAGTTCTTATTTCTATTGGTATTTATAGTATGTGCCATATATTCAGAAGCCCCATAATTTACCGTTTACTTTGAAAATACAGCTCAACGGGCTGTAGAGCGTATGGGTGAACTTTAGTGAACTCCGGCACGGGCGGTGCAAGCGTTCTGTTTGTACGTGGACATTATTGGATGGTGAAGTTTTATTATTTATTGATTCAAACATAATAATAATAAATATCTTGGGATATCACACATTTGATTCCCCATTAGATTGATTGTGTATTATCTTATAATATTTCTTTGATTTATGATGATGGTTTTATTATATTTGTTTGACTCTTAGCAGCGCAGTGGTTATTTATGAGGAGCATGTTGTTCCACGTTCTCTTTGTAAGATGTTGTGTGTAGTAAAACATAAAGAAGAGTTCAGCAAATAATAAGTTACTTTTCAAATAGGCACCGGTATATCAATCTCGTGCTGTTCAAAATGGATTACAAAGTGGTTAAACAAATTTAATCTAAGCCAATAAATTCAGCTCTAAAAATGTCAAACGTGGGCTTATGGCTTGATCTCATTGGACAGGGACTGCGGCTTACCTACAGTTTCGAATATTGAAATGGTTCGGAGTAAATTTTGCAGTAGAAAATTGAATGTGGGTAATGTATCTAATGTGGATTCATAGAAATATGAAGCACATGTAGTTTTGGTATGGTAACAGCACGGAAATTATACTTAAACTTCGCAACGTAGTAGATGCCGTGATACACATTTAAGACAAGCAGACAAACACTACACCTACAACATATATGTGCAGTATTTATGA
>DWEI01002769.1:0-13763 GCA_018245875.1 Mysoria ambigua | reverse complement strand
GCATGGCAATAGGCTCATCACCTATTACATAGTGGGACGTAAACGTAACCGGTGAATCGTGGGAATGTTCTGTATTCCTCGGTTTACCTCTTCAGGGATTACAGGCGTGAAGTTACGTTTACGTTTACAAAGATTGTTCGTACTATTTGATTGTCTCTACCACTTGACCACTAAAACTGGAATCTGATTCCATACTCAGTGTCATTAATATCTTGTGACTGATAAAGTAGGTGTCAATATGAACTTATTAAGAACACGTCAAGGCTCTTTGTCTTCCATCACACGAATCAAAATAGAATACAAAAATGTCAATATTTATAATAGGGGGAGCAAATAGAGTTTATTAGACTCCCACATTTCACCAGTTCCGTTCTTCTATGGAATATGTGGCAGGGACATTGTTACAATGTACTTATATCCAGATTCTAAGCTACTGCTACAAAATTTAATTAGAAATTATATTTTCAATAATACAAAAGCTTTAAACGTAGGTATTCACGATCGGCAGTCTTACTCACCACTCCAGCTACGTGGCATTGAAATAAATACGGCCTTAATAAGTTTTTCGTATTTTTGTTTACGGGTTAGACATCAAAGACTAAACACTGTTTTATTTTTCAGGTAAACGTTTTCACTCAATAACCTTTGAGACAATGAGATGGTTAAAACCTTTGTGTAGGCGACGTTCCGGACGGTAAGAGCGTAAGTAATATTTCTTAAAGATGAGCTTTTGAGACATTTATTTCTTGACAACCTTTATTTGTTCGATTTCGTGTGAGGCAAATCGATAGATATATTGGTATTACATTATTACATGACACAGGACCAGGTGCAGTGACGCCGATGTGGGTATGTGTTTGTCCAATAGCGGCTGATGAAAATGATCACAAAATAAATAAAGTAGTAAATAAGTAAGACCAAAGGAATAAAGCAGTAAATAAATATGATTAAAAACATAAGACTAAATAAATAAAGCAGTAAATAAATAAGACTAAATGAAAAGTGTAGTAACTAAATAAAGGAAGTTTTAAAGGAAATTACATTATTATTGACAATAAAGATCAAATTGCAATCCAAGCTGTGGAGTGCTAACCACGAACCAGTATTAACTTTCTCTAAGATACAATAAACGAAAGAAAATAATTATTGTAAACATATTGATCTGCTAATTTCGAGATTTTAAAATAATACATACATATCTTTACGCCAGGTTCCTTACGGGGTAGGCAGAGAGCACGGAGTGTCAAATATCTCTATCCTTACAGACCTGAAGCGCCTCCTCCACATTCATAACTCTTTTCTTACATGCACGCTGGTTTGGGAAACTGCTAACTCCCCCATCAGCCAATATTTGGCCTATTCCGTCAAGATAAAATAATTTGTACCTAAAATATTTAAAATAATTTGTACCTAATTCATTAATGTTAATATTATATCTCAAATATTAACATTTGCATTTTTACCATGTTTTTCACAAAATTTAAAAGTATTGTCGTTTATAAATATGAAGAAATCAATTCCACATTAGGTTATTAATGATAACGTTATATTCGCGTGAACAAATATATGCACACTGCATTGACTAAAGATTATCCAGCCGTTATTATGCTGAATGCATCTTCACTGCAGTCTAACGCAGCCAATCACTGCAGCGAAATGTCCGTATTCAATACGGATGATCTACTAGATGGCAAGTTAGTGAAAGTAAGGCGATACAAATCACATCGTATCTCATGTAGACTCGTTTCAACTGGTACTCAACATGTATTGGTTAACATTATGTACGAATAATCACAGTGGTTTGGAAGATTAAACACGACATTTGGTAAGCCTGTGTCGTAGTGGGTGACGATCAGATATACCATATGCGATATGTTCCAAATTATTTATAAGTATTCATTTACTTCTGATTCTGAACTAGGCATACCCTGTCCAATCTACATGTATATCTAAATATGTATATTTACCTATATTTATCTATACTCAAACAAATGAAACAGCAGTATCAGACACACAAATATTCGGGCATAGATTGAACAATCTCCGTTATAATAATCAGTGTAATGACACTGGATAATGAACCACGAGGCTAAAAGGCCGGGCAATTCATTAGTAATGTATACTGTTTGTCCACGTGCTATTGTATTCACTGTTAACTAGTGATTAGTAATTTTCTGTTCAATAACAGTGGAAAGAAAGAGTGGTGTGGTACGGCGTGGTATAAACAGGGGGTGTTCTCTATATTATTAATATAAAGGTCCTCGGGTTCCACGCCACTTAACACTTTCGATCGCCTAACGATTTCCGAGTCGAAGAGCGGCATCAAAGCGATGATCGATGCCCGTTATTTATGTCCCATCAGCGCCGATCTACACGGAAAGCCGTTTAATGGACGCGGATAACACGTTTTGTAAACAGATAACATCTTGATGAGTGTCGCTTTTGTGTACTTTTTGAAATATCAAACCTGTTTGAATTATTAAAACAGCCGTCGAGACGATCGCGTATTCCCTGTGTGCTGTGTTCGATACGATCCGACACCAGTGTGTGGTTCTGCGATTAGCAATTGTACACGCATTTTGTGACGTCGCTTCGCTGTGCTGAGCACTGCTATATAAATAAATGAATATCTGCGTTGATCGACGATCCAGAAAATCTGGATACGAACACAAGGACATGAAATCAAAATGGAAGTAAGTAATGAATAGAAACAAAAAAATTCTTAAGAAGACTTAAGAAGGTACGTCCACTATATGCAGACATGCGTATCATCTCAGAACCAGAATACTATCTATGAGTTATGGAAACCTTTGGAAAATTGATATCTTGATAATAAAGAAAACAAATAAATATTTCTCGAAAATGACTGACGATATTTATCGAATATCATACTTCAGTGTGGTATAAAATAGTGTAATAAAAGATACGTTGCCACTCCAGAAGCATCAGTGCATTTTTGTTTAAACAGATAAATCACTTTTTTCATTTTCTACCTAATCATTATAATAATACAAAATTTTTGGTACGGGCAATACTTACCCATAAATGTATTTAAATAAACTAATATTGAATTGCAAATGTCCGCCATCAATCATCTGAAACGAACATTCATCCTGTTCATATCCGCACTCCGAATCCGACTCCGCTCCTCGCAACGCCTATCGCGAACATTTTGATGGATCCCCTTCAGAGATAACCAAAGTTTTTTAATGTCTTCAATGCGTCTTCATTACTGGCCCAATTGATGATTAATACAAGAGCCTTGTTCCTCTATATTTTTAACCACGTCTAGTGGTAGACGTTTGTGGATTTCAAGATGATGATAGTGGCTATTATAATTATAACAATGATGATAAGGATTAGAACTTTTGTTTTTATGTTCAATTTTATTGATCTTCTTAAAATAATAGCCGAACTCAAGTGATATAATGCTGGTTGGTTTTTCTCCGATTGGTTTGAAATGTACATGTTTCAACAGAGCACGAAGGCTTTCGTGCAGAAGGCTTCGTGCCACGAAGTACACGGCTGGCAATCTACTTCGGGACTGATTAAAAATTTCCAACAGACGTTTGTGACATGTAATGTATTAATTTACGCTTTTTGTGGTTTTTTGTATTTAGGTCGACACGGTTTAAGAATATACCGATATACCCGATGATTTACTTATGTAAATAGGTATCACATGTAAGTAGTGACAATATTGACACAAATTGAAAAACAAATTTTGGTATCGGGCTTTTCATGTTTGTTTTACTTACAAATATAGAAGAACTAATAATAATAATATACCATTTCAACTATGTCATATGAAATGTTTATATCCAACATATCCTAGAGAAGATATAAGATAATTGATATTCCTCCCAATTGTTAGTAATTCGTCCCAGCTACTCTTAATTTGCAGATGCGCAACTCTTTAGTCAACCGAACTGTTAGCACTGAGTTCAATTTATAAACGAAAAGCGATATACTTACGACAAATTGCGGATTATTTTCTTTCCTTTAATCAATAAAATTCTCAACCCAAATTACGTTTGTATATGAAATATCTTAATGTGTTTTATTACTTCGTTGTCAATACAGCTGTCAGTTGACTCCATGATGCTTCAATGCTATTTAAAATCGCACATTTTTGGGTATTAAATAAAGGTCTCATTTGACCATTTATGCTTGGTGGCTTTTTTGGGCTTTTGGTTTTTCTGTAACAAGATTGATACTCTTTATTCGTAAATCAATAAAAAATACGTAATAATAATAAATATTGACAAAGGATTATGTGGTCTTATATATAGAGAATCTATATATGTTTTTTGTCAAATCTACTACAGTAGCAAAGGTAGAAATTGAGCGCAGAAGAAAAAACCATTAATCCGGACAAATAAAGATTTTTCACGTAGACTTCAAAGCAGTTCAAATACTATACGCCGAGAATGTTAGAGCTAAGAAAATTCCAAAGGCAAATGACAACAGTCGAACAAGATTTTTTGTTAAAGGAAATAAAACGAGAGGGAATGGGGTATGTTATTGGAAGATCGGAGAGAGAGATTATAAGACTGGAAAATATGTTTGAAAAGTTTTAGTCGAAAGCAGGTCCAGCATCAGCTAGATACCATATGTGTTTTCCGAATTGAAAACCATTTGGGTTCATTGCTAAAACTGGATACGTGATTATATTTGCGAAAAGCAAATATAAATTAGATAGATACATAGATTTCACCGACCCTAAACTTTGTTTGATTGCTTGATTAGATCAAGATAGCGAATATTGGCGTAGGCCAGGATTGGCAAATGTAAGGTTTGAGTAATTTTAGCATCAGTCAGATGGAAAGTGTTTATTTTTGTGAAGCTGTTCCTGAGACTTCTTTAACGTTTTTAACATGTGGACTCCACAGAATACTATCTTGTAAAAAATTATATAACGACAGATTTATATAGGAGTCGATGTATTTAACTAATAGATAATGTTGTAGGTGAGATGACAATCTAAGATAGTGATAGGTTAATGACTTAGAATCATGAATAAACTTGAATAGTCCTCCTAAACATACATAAAATCTGCTATCCCGCACTTTGGCGTAGTCGTAGAATTAGGTCTTAACCTTATAATTCTGAGTGGGCACTCGAGCCCAGTAGACCGATAGCGAAGTAAATGCTAGTAAAATTCATGTAATTTCTCAATATGAATCGTGAATCGCTAATGAATGATGCATGAACAACGTATACACTTTTACTAGATTTACATATAAGCTATCGTTTTCGTGATCATAAGGAAATCCATATGAAGTACGAATATTGTTCGCGATGATCGCTCCGGTCAGCATCAATAACATTCGTGTTTATTATAAGAGCAAAGTCTGTACGTAAACGCGTAGTAACGGCTTTATATAAGACAAAACCTGAATTACAAGCTCATACCCTATTTTTCCTTATTATTGGATTGCTATTTATCATGTATCATATAATTATACCTATTGTTGTTATATACATGAATTTCACTTTCATTCATTTTCTCGGACAGTATCCATAATCGCGAGCTTTTAGCCCATGATTATCCGTCACAACATCGTGACGCAGCATAAAATGAAATAATCATGCAAATAATATAACCCGGCAATTGGAACAGCTGAGGAGCGCTTAATATGAACCTTTCATCACATCACTGAAAATATCACTTAAGAACGGTCTGCTCGTGGGTCGTGTTGGTTGCAAGCGCGCCTGCCGATCGGAAGGTCCCGGGTTCAATTTCCGGGCCGAATTCTACAAAATTTTTTAATTTAGATTTTCTAGTAGTGGCTGGGAGTTTGAATATGTGCCCGATGCATGGCAATAGGCTCACCACCTATTACATAGTAGGACGTAAACGTAAATGTTGAAACGTGGGCATGTTGTGCATTCCTCTACCTACCACTTCGGGGATTACAGGCGTGAAGTTACGTTACAGTTCAGAAATTCAGTTTTGTTCTTTCTACATGAATAAAGCTGTTATGACAATAAGCGACTTTGTAATAAAAAATATTGAAAATATATTGGACAAATATCTCCACTAAGACTGACTGTTCAAAGGGTTAAAGATTATATAAAATGAACAAGGACGCTAATTTTTAAAATGAATTAATATTTATTTAATCAGATATAACCAATGACATCATCTTTTAAGCTAGTTACATATTAGAAAACTTACTAATATGCAAGTGTAACTGTTATCAGTAATAACTGTTAATAAGTAAAGGGTTCGCTGCGATCGGCGGGAGATCATGAAGAAGGACCGTGTGTAGGGTCGGAACTATGCGGTCATGTTGACATGTAATATGCTATCGTGTGGCTGTCGTTACGTGCATTTTAAACACACAGAAATTCCAACTAGCTACGAAGTAGCAAAGGGAAAGTGATCAACAACGAATGTCTTTTCTAATAACACTATAACCCTTGCCTCATTACGTCGCGCGAATATAATACGAATACGTGCAACCATTAGCCGTGGATAATACCTGCCGCCGTCAAGAATATAATACTAAGCTTCACTCGAATTGGACAGGCGCCAAGTATAAGCTTTTAGTCCTCTATCTAATCTGGAAACTCTCTTGTGTAGTCTAATTCATTACATTCTACGATATATTTTATACTAGGCATAAAAACAATTGCAACGCA
Organism: Mysoria ambigua; assembly: GCA_018245875.1. NCBI lineage: Eukaryota > Metazoa > Arthropoda > Insecta > Lepidoptera > Hesperiidae > Mysoria > Mysoria ambigua. Next base: position 7,115 of record DWEI01002769.1, on the reverse strand, counting down.
ATATGTTTTCTGTAAATCTTCATGGTAGATTTGCAGTTATATTTCGTTTCTATCTTTAAAATTAGCAATGATAGCCTAGTGGTTTGAAATTCGACCTCTCACTCCGGTGACCGGGTTCAAATCCCTGCCGCGCACCTCTTAAAAATGTGCGTTTTAAGTTTAAATATTACTTGCTATAACGGTAAAGGAAAATATCATGAGGACACCTGCACACCTTGGAGTTCTAAAAAAAAATATCTCTAAGGCATGTGGAGTCTGCCAACCCGAGGTCTGTTCTAGTTCTAACAGGAGACCTATGTTTCAGCAATTCAACGCCAGAAGGGTCGATCTGTAAGAATATTCGGTGATCTCACTACTCAGTGACGGACCCACTGGTATAATATGATAATAATAATAATCATCATTTACATAGGCACGATAATTTAATAGCATGTTATTTACTCACAGTATATTGTCTGAGTATTAAAATAAATACTCATGTACGGCCGAATACACATACATATGTACATATTAAGTCCACAATATTAAGATAGCTCTCGCTTCTTCAATTCATATGCTTCATTTAATTTGTATAAAAGACGAGAGCCGTCTTTCGTTATTATGTTTACGAATGGAAATGAATTGTTTCAGCGAATAAATTATTTTGTAAATGAAAATGTTATATAAACATTTTACATTTAATAATCGACTCTTTATTTTTACTCATCGTCATTTGATCGTTGTTTCTTTTTCTGCGCGATGATCCTTCATCAGTAAACGTGAACAATTATTCTTAACATCATCATCAGTCTACGCAGTTAACTGAATGGGCCTCTCCTGAAGGGTTGCGGAGTGGGCGTCGTAGAGTGTCGCGTCTCACACCGACTAAGTTGCTCCTCTTGAGTAGCCACACCATTGAGCTGTGTCTACGCAGATCCCTCCACACCGCGGTCTGCCGGCGCCCGGTCTAGTCGCCCTTACGACACCCTGTATCCCGGCACGGGTCGCGAACGTTCGGCGCCGACACGGATTTCCGGCCCGGCACGGATGAAGCGAATTATTCTACCATCCCCTAACGGCGATTGCGTGTGCTGTCGTTGCGTTGTCGAATATCAATTGACACACATCGTTAACAGCACACAATTACTGTCCACGTTTCCTAAATACGTTTTACTTTACGAGAATGTACCAAAGGAATTATTATTCTTGAGCAGGATCAGTGGAAGCATCTAGAAATATAAGCTTCGTTGTTTTGCGAAACCGGGTATTATAAAAATTGTCGTAAATTTAATAAAGTACATATGACTTAGTTTGTGGTTTCTTATTGGTTTGGTTCAACATATATACGTATGTGTATATAAATGTGTTTGTTTGTTTGTTTGTTTGTTTGTTTGTTTGTTTGTTTGTTTGTTTGTTTGTTTGTTTTCTTTTTTTTAAAATAAAATATTAGTGTTTCATCAAGTTTGGGACAGCTCTACACACTTTCCTCTTATCCGAAGCGATGTAAAGCTATGCTATGGGAACCAAACTGCCGAGCTCGTACTCATACATCTATGCACATACTAATGTACATTATTTGTGCTAGGTAAGAATCGAACCCATGATCCCTTCTCAGCAGTCAATCTGTGTGGTTAGTCGGAAATCATGTAAAAAGCCACTATTAATCGAATATAGAGCGGTTATTTTGGAATGTTTGAAATTTATGCCATGAATGTGGTAAACGTTTTTCCAGGCGCTTGAATCGAGCTCGAAATGATTGGTCACGGTAATAAAGTCACGGTACTTCGGTGCGGTCAGACTTCATGGTACTTGAAGGTCACGGCCATGAGAGTTCAGTGTTTGAAGTTACGGTGGTCAGAGGTCAATTTTTTTTGTTTATTGAGTTCGTTAATGAATACCTATTTAATATATTAATAAATTGTTGCAATTGCGTTTTGTTATTTTGTTCACGGTAGTCGTCATAATTGGTGAACAAATTTTTTAAATGACTTAATAATGTACCGGCTAAAAGAAGCGGTCAATTAGCTCTCTCTTAGCCTCTGTTTAACTCGATACGTATAACGTGAAATTACTAAGAAAAGAGAAAATGGTCACTTTCTAGGCAAGCGTATTATTATATTCGAGACTGCCTGTTGCTTTGCATCGGATGAGATACTAGACAAACGCAAGTGTGTTGTTAAATAAAAAGTTTATGTTTTTGGGCTAATCTGAACAATTTCAGATCTGTTCGAGATGTTTCTTCACGAGCTCCGCCGATCGCAGCGAGGTTGCGGCTTAAACTAAGCCGAAACAAGTATGAGTTACATTGGGGCATAATTTAGTTACGTACAGTACGTTTAAACACTCTTATAATGCTTACTAAGTAGAGTTTCAGATTTTTCGTACTATGTATAATTTCCAGTTAATATTTCTAGTAGCAGCTCATAGTCTACATTTGTATCCAGTGTGGCGTGAAATAGGCTTGCCCCCTATTCGAAAGTAAGATGTTGACCTATCTGTAGGTAAAAGTGAGAGTGTACTACACTCTGTCTGCCTGTTTGACGATTACAGGCGTGATTTTACGTGTTACGCTACGTTTCAAGTTTTTACGCATACAATTACCCGTTATATATGTATTTACCTCCTAAAGGATATACCTTTAATTTAGGCAGTTGATAGCTCTCTCTTTTTATAGTCGTAATACTGTACTTCACTTGACTTGGCGCAGTTCCAAGTATCGGTGTTTAGTCTCGGTTCAAATCTTGGTTGAAATTATTATAACGGCGGTACAGTTTAATGTTGGTGATGCCCATAGTTCGCTGTGAGGTTACCAATGTTGATTCTGTGGTGCTTAACTGAAGCAATACGATGTGAGATTGGCGGGAATTCAAGGTATTCTATATGAACTTACTAATTCCGTAGCTAAGGGATTGTAAAGTTTAAAGTAAGTTACGTAACTTTGTTTAGATAAAGGTATTCTATTCATTAAGATGCCTTTAAGTTCAATATGTACGAGCGAGTTCAGTGTACATGTAAAATTTGGATATAACGATTCTCTGATTGAGTTATATGTGATACATCCTACTTCAAAATCCTTATACAGATTAATAGATTTATTAATGCGTTTGTAGATAGATTTATAAATAGATTCATAGATAGATTGTTATTTAAGTTTTAATCAGTCATGAGTCACATGAACTCATGTCTGGAATACAGTTCGGCTCACAAAACTCGGTCATGTAAGTAACGAGTTTGACTCCAATGAATCATAGGACGATGGTTTGTAGTATTCGAACTTTGTTCTGGAAGGTTCTGCCACATTCGACACGCTTGGTCAAGCCTGTGATATAGCGCACTGTGACGAAATTCTCTTGAAATTTTCGTGTTTATAAAGTTCCGGAAGTAACGTTACATTTAAAGGAGAATCGGAATATTACTTTTTTGATAATAAAAATATATGTTATTTCTTTGATACATTTTTTACATACATACTTTGATCAAATTGAAGAAGAAGAAAACAATGGGGCAGTCCTGGATTTGAAAGGCTTAGGACCAGGAGAAGCGGCGCCCAGTATAGGACGCCTATGTTCAGCAGTGGACCTTCAAAGGCTGATGATGACGAAGATCACGCTGATTGCAGTTTAAATTATAATTCATTAGAATAACATATTTTTCATTAAAATGTGCATTAAAATGGCTACAGTAATATCCTGGTGGTTGACATTTCAGCTACCCATTCCGTCGACCTGGGAGTCTAGTCCTGACATGCGTCTCCATTTACAAAATTATATCGGTTTCTAAGATTATTAGTTTTTAAGTTTTCACATCGGAACGTTCTACATAAAGTTGTCTGAGCCGTGTGAAGTTTGCCAACATAATTATAATTAACGGGCATCTTGAGTATGTCTCAAACTCTTCTCCATCTGGAAAATCTGTATTCAACAAAGAACTGTATGAACTGATGATAATGATGATGATGATAAAGGCTGATGTTTGTGATCAATGCTTTGCAAAATAACATAATACTCTCTCTCAGGTTCCAGAGCCGAAATATCACCTTTACTGTCATTTTAAGGACTGTATGAATTTACGTATTACCGAGTTCTCGTTCAGAGGCTCCACTATGATTGACTTTGATTGATTGACTTTGGATAACATTGTTTAGATTCTTTCATAGTCAGCTAATATCAGATTTAATATTGCTATTGTCCAAACACAGAATCGATTGGATATTTTGTCAGATTACATATTTTATTATTGTGACCATACATTCCGCTATCGCTTGTGACATATACCGGTGCATAGGACCTAGCACGTAGCTTCATAAATCCGCGAATTGTTGGACGACGTGGCCCGAATAATTTATATTAAAGAGTTGGAAACAGCGCTGTGCATCCGAGGACATGAGCGCTAACGCTAAGTAATAGATACTTTTGGGTGAATTTATATTTTGTATAGCTATGTATAAGCAATCTCATTCAGTATTCATTGCACATTGGAATTCGTGGACACCTGTGTCCAGTTTCATTTAGGGCTGATTGTAAAGAGTATATTTATGTGATTATTAAATTTGAGGAGGTGATCAAAAGTATAATAGTCGCAGATTTTATCGTTAACTATCTGGATAGTTCAGTATTTAGTGACCTACTAAAGACAGTATTGACAGTACTGAATATTGAATGTTTCATTCGCTATGTTTGGTGATAATCAGAGAACCTAAACAATGCTATTTAATGTCAAATACTTATAGCGAAATATTGACGTATCTATACAATGAACAACAAACAAGACTATATAGCAATTATTTTTTTAAACAAGTTTTTTAAATTCAAAAGTCATTAACTGTGTATCCAAAAACTGAAACATTCTGTCAAACATATTAGATAAAGACTTACTCCTTTATTTTGGCCCTAATAAAGATTAACGTTTAGAGGACACATCTCGGGACCGATCTTATGTATTGTTAAGATACGTCGGCGTCACTAGGCTCTCAAGATACACATCTCTACACATATATTGACATCGTATGAAACTGACGTATGGACAAACATATACAAGTTTTTGTGAGTTATATTTATACATGTGATAGTGATACAATGGATTAAAAGATGAGCCTATTAAGTTTTATTGTCAAGCAATAAATACTACATGGTTCTAAGAGCCCTATTTCTGCAGTCGTGTTCGGCGCAGTTTTCAAATGACATTGTGTTTATGGAAAATCATAGGTTCTGATTATTTTTAAATGTTAACAATGTTAAAATATGGCGATCAAAGCCTCTCATGTTGGGGAGAATGATTAAAAAAAACGGGCCTCACCCCGCGGGGCTGGCAGATCGCGTTCTCTTAAATAGAATCAACGAGCGCCCTGAAAAATTACACAATTACTTACGTCAGTGCGAGTGTACAACAAAATCTACTTTCCTTTTCTTCTCGGGAAGAATTTATCGCGTATAATCCATTAAGTCGCCATCCACTTCGAAAAATGCACGCGTTATATATTTATTCAGCGTTCTTGCGGGGTTCTTGTGCGGATTGGACTATGAATAGATATTTTCGTTCAGTGGCGCTAGTGGCGAGCGCGTCAGCTGACGTCCAGTGGATGTTTGGGCACGGCACGTGCAACTACATAGAAAGTTTGTATGAAGTTTTTATGAAGACTAGCAAAACTGTTGCTAGTACATATAATTTGCAATCTAACTTAGGATCCATTTTGTAAAAAGTACAAACAAAAATTATCATAAAATTCACTTAATAAAATATACGTAAATGAGGTATAAACAATTGTAAATGGAACTTTAAATGACAATATATATTTGATTAAACTGCAGTCTTCAAATTTACATTTATTTGCATTTGTATTGTTTATTTGCATTAGGGATGTTTATAATATGGTTGGATCACTTTAAAATGTGTATTTAAAGTTTCATTAATAGATACGTGTGTACGCCACTGATAACAAATTGATAAGAGTTGTATTTGACAAAGTGGCCGTAATGTGTGTGTATTTTAAGAAAATGGGACAGACGAAGAAGATAATTAATGATCGTGAACATGAAAACATAAATGAAAATTTCGCCCCGAGCAGTTGTGTATATAATTTAAACTATTCGCACAGAACTTGTAATTCTTGTACCGCGTGCTGATACCGTTAGCATCTGGTGTAAGGCCGCGTGAGGCTGACAGCGCGAATTTCAACTTAGAAATATAGCCCAATAAGTTCCTTTTGTAAGTGCTAGTACGTTTAATGGGTACGAAGAGCAATTCATTATATCTAGCCGTCCTATTATATATTTTGGATGGCAGTTTTACGGGAATTTTTGGATAATGAACTCAATGACAAACGCATTAGCTGAAATAAAATATGTAGAATATGACATTACCACTCCTATGTATCACCAGTTATGGTTACGTCCCGAGATGGAATAGGTAGTGAGCCTATTGCCAAATTCCAGAGTTCGAGCCGCTACTAGAAAATCTCAATTAGAAAAATTTCGTAGTAGCCGATCGACAGTCCCACATGCAAACAACACGAACAACGAGACAGTCGAAATAGAAAGTAAATTATCAATAAATAAAATTAAGATGCAACTTGGACCTATAAAAGAAGATAATATGTGATGACAATTCTAATTGACCAGCTGCCTCGTTGGTCAAGTTGACTGCCTCGTTGGTTGTGTTGGTTGCAGGTGCGACTGCCGATCGGAAGATCCCGGGTTCGATTCCCAAGTCGGAACACTATAAAATTTTCTAATTTCTATTATCTAGCAGTGGTTTGAAATCTGGATATGTGCCCCATCCATGACATTAGGCTCACCATATATTCCATAGTGGGACGTAAACGTAACTACGTTTAAGTTAACTACGTTTACGTCCCTCTCCCACGTTTCATCAGTTGGTGAAACATGAGAGTGTACTAGACTCCTCTGTCTACCTTTTCGGGGATTACAGCCGCGAGGTTACATAACACAAATGTACATATGGAATAGGTACATAACTTATATCATTTCCAATTAATCCAAAAGTCAAAATGTTTCCATAACAGAAATTAACAAGATTGTCAAATTCCTCAAACTTAGTTTTACTTATACTCGTAAATCTTAAAGCGAAACAGAAACATATCTGGCGGTACTAACATTCAATACCGAGATAGTGACTAC
>DWEI01002768.1:0-13771 GCA_018245875.1 Mysoria ambigua | reverse complement strand
ACGTAAACGTAACCGATGAACTGTGGGAATGTTCTGCATTCCTCTGCCTACCCCTTCGGGGATTACAGGCGTGAAGTAACGTTTCATATTTTGTTTTCAATTGATGTGTGGATGAGTGTGGCCTCAGCATTATGTCATCTTGTAGAGTTTGTTATGGTTCATACCCAGTTCCTTCCAGATGAACACCGAGGTTGTCATACATTGAGACTGTATTGTATTCCCATTCCTCAGGTTTTGGCTTCAGCAGCACGTCCACCGCGGGAACCACCGGCGGCCTGTTCGGCTCCACGCCCTCCACCAGCACCGGGCTCTTTGGACAACAGAGCAACACGATGGGCGGTGGCGGTCTCTTCTCCAGCACCGGTTGTAAGTGACCAATCAGTGACTCCATGTAAAGAGTATTCTGCTTATAAGAGTGTGAACAGTTCAATAAAAACTTGAAATGATCTATTGTTTAAGGATATATTTTGGATTCATTACTCAACCAGGTAAATGTTAATGGTTTCCGAATATTTCATTATATACTTGCAATTTACACAGTTGTACCTCATTTAAATTATTTGAGTTATTTGTGTTGAAATTGTATTGTCATTTTCACCTGTAATGTTGAATATTCCCTGCTAAGACTGTCTTCATTCTGTATCGGTGATGGTTTTAAATGAATTATTCTTAATATGCACAGGTTACATGCAAAATAATTAGTAATATTTATTTATAATCTGCACTTGCAAATAATAATCTTTCCCTGGACAGCTGCGTTTGGCCAGCAGGCTGCCACCGGCACCGCCCACGCGAAGTACAACCCCGTGGTGGGGACCGACGTGGTCGTCAAGGGCGGCACCTCGCAGTCCATCAACATAAAGCATCACTGCATCACTTGCATGAAGGTTGGTGGAATCGATTTTTTTATTTTTAAACATTTGTTCAATCACATGTATAAACGTATGCTTAGTAATATTTTGCAAAAATTGCTACCTTGCAAAAGACATGGTATAGAGGACAGCGAGTGATCAGAGGGAAAATACTAGTGAAAATAGCTATATTCGGGTGTATTTTGTGATTTGACAATGCAACATATTAGAATATGAAACAGCAGACTACCTGACATCGAATTCGGGATTATTACAAAATATAAAAATACAATGAGTTCGGTTTGCAAGCAGCCAATCTACCGGTAGTAACTTAGTTATAGGTAACGAAGGAGAATAAGCTGATAGTTTGTAATTAAATGGAACTATATCCAATAACATGCAATTTTTTTGTAGGAGTATGAAGGCAAGTCCCTTGAGGAGCTGAGGCTGGAGGACTACACCGCTGGCCGCAAGGGCTCCAGCGGTGGAATGTTTGGTGGGTTCCAGCAGCCCACCGAGAACAAACCACTCTTTGGTGGCACCAGTGAGTTTCCTTTGTCTTTTCCAACATATACATCGTTATTCCACTGTACTTGTACCATAGTAACTGATGATTAAGGTAGTGTTTTGTACAATAGCTGGAGCATGCAAGTGTTCAGCTGATCTTCTTCGCTAATAATACTACTGATAGTTAAGCAAAGTCAAATGTGGTCATTTAATGCTAAAGTTGGGAGAAATTATAATATAACCAAACATATACTGAGCATGTATATAGTACATGTATATCTCTCTTATCCTATGTGTACATAGAGTTATACAATTGTTTATATATAATTCTACAAACCTTAAAAACCCCAATGAACAATTGCAAGTGTATAATTAGGGTTATGTAAATATGTAATTATCGCAGCGTTCGGGCAGCCGGCAACAACTAGCGCCCCGAGCCTCTTCGGCGGCGGCAGTCTGGGCAGCGCCGGCGGCTTCGGGCAGACCAGTGAGTGCGCAATCAATATATATAACTACGCGCCGCGGACACGAGACAAAGAACACACCAGTACCACACAGTACAGTGCACCGTCTGGACCGCTGTTCGGAGCTGCGAGCGATAATATATGTGTAGATACTAACGGTAGCGCTGACCACCGCTCCGACCAAGCTGGTGGGACTGTCGGGAACACTAGCCAATGTCACAGCACAGAAAATAAAAACAGTACTCAAAAAAAACCACAGCGCCGCATAGTATATGCGACAGACTTCAAAGATGGCAAGGAGCCAAAGTCACGGCCATCGGTCAAGGCTTCAAAGTCAAAAGCATATGTGGAATGTCAGAGTCGAGCCGGCGAGATCACAGGTCCAACGTTTGGGCGCACCGGCCTTCCCGGGGCTCCCGGGGCGCGGCGCGATGCCGGCCCGCAGGCAGCTGGTCAATATGCAGATAGAAATACTGAACAGTTTCCACCCATGAATACTAGTAGTGATAGTTTTACAATAAACTCTCCGTTTGACCGTAAAAGGTCAACTCCAACACATGGATGTGTGTGTAGGAACCGCGTAATATGCTCACAGAAACAGCAATGTACGGCTCATGGCTGCGCTCTGAATAGGACCCCGTGCTCCTGTCCTATACATGATATAAATTTTCCAAACCACACTCCTACACTGTCATGTGCTAATCTTCAAGGCCCTGTATGCGATCATGTCAACAATATTTCCTGTCTCCACTCCACCTTCAATAATACGAACAGTAATCAATTTGGATTTCACGGGTATCATAACAACGGACAATGTATGTTAAGAAATCCGCATTTTTTCTGTAATCATTGTCATCATACCCCATGCTCGGCTCATAACGCATGTCATAATAACATTGGACGCTTCTGTACTGATCGTAGCGACGATGCAGGTGATAAGAAATGCTTTTTCAGCATTAACATTCATAATAATGTACCATTCCCGTCTAATGTTGACCCCGTTAATGTTAATAGTGAGAGAGTGGGTGGAAAAGATGCTTTGAATGCGTTCGACGCGTCTAATTCAACAACTTCTAATATTGTTCATGACGGTGCTAAAACTATAAACATACACAACTATATACCGAGAGACTCTGAACCTCAAACCGGCGCGAAAGATCCGCCACCTTTAATTATGAAAAAAGAGAAACTAACTGGACACGAGCCCTTTTGGAACTGGACAGCGACAGTTAACCCTTGGACAAGCTATATAAATAAAACACCTTGGCCTTTCTCGTTCAAAAAAGGACTCGATAAAGCGACTAACACTGGTGATGAAGCCCATGATTGCACTATTACGCATGCATTAGATGCATCTGAAAAATGCAAATCAGAATCTCCCGTAATCAGTTCTAGCGATTCCAATGCAGTATCGATTATAGAACCTGCGGATTCCAAATTCAAAGCGATCAATGCTAGTAATTCTAATGTAACTGCTGAACACAAAGTGTTGAAACCGATAGTTTTTAATACCACTGAATTGAATGTTGAACCGGGACCTTCTAAATCTACTACTATTGAATTTATTGCTTCCGATAAAAATAATTCATCATTCGGAAATGCGGGCCCGACCGCGAAACCTGTTTTTGTAACAAATAATAATAATTCCGAAGGGTCGAACTCCGAAAGTGTCAGTGTAACTCCTAAATCCACAGTATTCGAATTTAGTAATTCCAAATCAAACAGCACCAATTTAGACCCAAAACCATTTAAATTTACTTTATTAGGACCTAGTACTTCAAATACGCGTGAGTTCCCGTTCAATCGTGAATCTTCAGACGTAAAATCTTCGATTATTAAACCCGACAATTCCAAAATCGAGGACACTACTTCAACGACCATAGATGTCAAAGCTAAGTCTACACTGATACCATCTAATACTTTCATTCCAAAGACACCCGCTTTTAAACTCGTTGATACGAAATTTCCTGCCTTTGAGTCTTTTATTCTTAACACAAACATTCCATTGTTTGAAATGGCAGCCTCGAAATCTTCTTCTGTTGGACCTGATCCTTTTAAAACTGAGGCATTCAAAACTGGTGAGGGCAGCATTACGTCAAAATCCACAATATTCACAAATAATGTTACTAAATCAAACACTAAAGCAGACGAAACTGAGACTTGTAAATCAAAAAACGAAGTATCTGGAGTCCATTTTACAAATTTGTTCAAACCAAATCTCGAAAAATCTGACACAGTGTCTATAACTTCCTTGAATATCGACTATACCACAACTTTGTCGTCAAAATCTTCAGAGATAGAAACTACACCCTCAACTTCAACATCTTTGACCACTGGAGCCTCGAACATTGGCTTAAAATCTCAACATTCCAATTTCAACACGTCAACAATTTTTGACTTTAAATCAACGGTTCTCGACTGTGCGACATTCAACTTAAAACCAATAATATCTGAATCTGCCGAGTTAGACTCGAAGGCGACAGTTACTGAATCGTCAGGCTTAGATTCAAAGTCTGAACATTCCGAATCTGCTCCGTTAGTGCGTCTAGACTCCAAACTGGAAACATCCGAATCGGCAACTGTGGGCACGAAGTCTACAATTTCTGAATCATTGTGTTCAGAATCACCAAAATGGGAGTCCGCCAAGTCGAGCCTCGAATCTGTTGTTTTCGAACCAGAACGCTCATCGGCTGAATGAGTATTATTAAGATTTCTTATAGGATTATATGATATTTTTAGTATCGGCGATAAGGTCTAATTTTGAAGTATTTCTACAATCTGTGCCATACTAATATATCATATTACTTTGCTCTTGGTATGTTAAAAGGTACTTATCTATTGATCGGGAACGAAGCTTTGTTTAAGCACAAAAATATATACAAGTATATAAAACGGAATTTCTATAGCGGGCTAGAAAATTATCGCCGACGCTAAAAATGTGTTCATTCACTCATTCATTTTTTCATTCGTTCGACCGTCCCTTTACGAATTCATTCATCAATTCATGCTTAATGTATTCGTTCATTCTCTCTCTCTCTCGATACATCATTCTCTCTCTAGTTACTTCCGCCTTTTATCTCCACTCAACATGGTGATGGGTAGGCTAGTTGTTAGTTAGTGAGTTAGATTTAAAATTTTTTTCTCACTTAGGAGCGATAACATTCCAATTCGTTCTTATTGGCGATAGTGTACCTCGCGCGCGACAGTGGCCAGTTGCCGACATTTTGTTGTTCTGTTGTTAAATTCATCAGGTGCGTCTTTCGCGTCGGCGTGCGGCCGCTGCACGGTGCATGTAATGATTGGTATTGCCACATTGCAAAGCCTCGAATAGGATAGTATGAACATTTTTGTACTCGTTACTCGTTTCATGAACCCGTGTTAAATTACTAGAATACGGGCTAATGGCCATATGTAACATTTATATAATTTAATAATAATTGTTTTTATTATTTAGTATAAAATTGTTGTTAAGTTTTGAAATAAGAAACAAAATTGTATTCTGCATGTATCTGTATTTTTTTTAAATAAACAATTTCTTTTGATTAACTTTTTAGTTCATTGCCAGTTTCCACTGATCGACCACCAGATGGTGTTAAGCCTCCTCAATGGGGCGTTACCATATATTAAACCTATTTCTACATCTCTCATACTACCTTTAATATAAACGTAACTTCACGCCTTTAATCCCCGAAGAGATAGGCAGAGGAATGCAGAACATTCCCACGTTTCACCGGTTACGTTTACGTCCCACTATGCAATAGGTGGTGAGCCTGTTGCCATGCATCCGGCACATATCCAGACTCCAAACCACAACAAAAAAAAATCTAAATTAGATAATTTTGTAATGTTTGACCCGGGAATCGAACCCGGGATCTCCCGATCAGCAGCAGTCCAGGGAACAGAATATTCGGGGAACGCTAGATGTGTAGTGACAAATACATTTTGAGGATCCTCTCCCAACACAAACCTAGACTACAGGTACGCTTTAGGGCTGTCCAGGAATTTTGTCCAGTGGCGAGCAGATGGCGGGCGTGCGAGGGTTCGCCTCCAGGCTGCGTTCTGGGCAGTGGCTGATACATCCACACGGACCTCGCCAGTACAGCGCCGCTGGCTGGGGGCGTGTCGGATCTAGCCCGTCACATTGTGTGCGAGCTGGAGTAGTGGAAGGGACAAAACCGGGTGAAGATGATGATGATTTATACATTCCTGTGCAACAGAAGACAATGTCGTCATCAGCGCACTTTGCCAGCGACAATGTACCGACTTGATTCTTCATATATTATGTATATGCATTATAAAGTAATAACGTTTCAATGTTTAAAAATGCATAGCCTTTGCAAAATGTTATCCGAATGATATAATCTTTGAACTCACTGATCTTTAAGAATGTAGCAGTATTACACAATAACAGCACTAAATTATTACACAGTGATTGGGATCCCAAACTTGCATTAGCGTGGGAGTGATGGGCAAAAAATCCATGAAGAGGTTTATGTCCAGCAGTGGACTATGGCTGATAATAAACAAATGTTTTATTAAGTGTATAAGTTACTTATTTTTATATACAAAAGGTCTTTGAAGGTCTTAAAAATGCAAGCTAGGAGAGTCACGTGGGATTCAAAAATGTACGCAAGACTTTAATATATCAAAATGGAGCAAGTAAGAAAAGATATCGAATTAGAATAACCATTCAACAAAATATTTTACAAGCTAAATTGAGCGCTTGTAAAAAAATATGTTCCAAAGATAGTCTTCATAAATAAACTAAAAATTATACAGGTTTGAATTTGGAATCCCGCATCTTATCGCGAGGTAATGATGCTCAGAGATATGACTGGAACATTCACATGTCCCCGATGTTATACGACATACATCACGCTACAGGAGTCAGGCAGATTAAAAGAAACTCCACCTGGAAATATGTAGGCTCTTTTACTCTTTTTCCCTCTCTCTCTCCCTCTCTCCCTCTCTCTGTGTCTCTTCTCTCTTGCTATTTTGTTTGGAACGCAGCGATACCAACAGTAAATACTCTTGGCTGAACACTGACTTCTAATCCATAATTCGATTTATCCCATCGTGCAGTCAGCCTCGAGGCCAAGGAAACCGTCACCCATATACTCGGCAAATGGATATCGCTCACTTATATACAAGGTCTTTTAATAGAAGACACCAATTGAACCTCGTAACGTATGCTGTGGTTCTTGCGGACTGGAGATACGTTTACCATATGTACAAGTCGATGTGGCTTTTAGTGGCCGCAAACCACCCGGATGCAATCAAATAATTGCACTATTAAAAATAAATCAATCAAATAATAGTAATAATAATAATACTGGCACTATTAATATAAATCTTCGTCAATTCGTACTTTCGTAATCGGACCGTCCACAGCACGATGTAATCGGCCAACGCCATTGTTCCAGACACGTTCTCCTTCGGCAGTAACACGCAGAGCAACACCAACACGACGGGCCTGTTCGGCGCGGCCAAGCCCGCGTTCGGCTCCACCACGACCGCAGGTGACGCACAGAATAGGGTCACGTGACGTGTGTCATGTGTCAATGTCAGATTGACATTGACAGCGGGCACAGATGGCGAAGGGAACACGATTGAGTATTGTTCATTTTCACGTTATTTGGCAAGTCTAGTTCTTATATAGATTCAAAGGAAAGTATAATGTAATTTTTGGGATTGCAATAACCAAACGTCATTAGGCTCCAGTTAATTATTATTATTAACTGTGTTACACAACTAGGCTTTTACCATTAAGGATCTGAAAGACCTTAAGAAGACTAAATATTACGGGCATCCAACGGTCATTTTCCCTTGCATTCTTCATTGTTCAGTTACATTGTTCTATTGTCCACCGTATCGCAGGCACAGGACTGTTCGGCGCGACGACAACGCAGACGCCCACCTTCGGCACCAGCACGTCCACCTTCGGCTTCGGGTCCACGGCAACCAATCAGGTGAGTGTTCGTAACACATGTCCACTCATATCTACGTTGTAATAACTATTATTGCTGCTGGTATATCAGTAGAGTAATGAATGTAGATAGGTCGAAAAATCTTATTTAACATATATCTTAGCCTACTGCAGGACATAGGACCCCACCCCCATCCCCTGAGTGTTGTTTGCGCACTATCCCCACGCTGTGTTAGCTAATTAGTAACTGCTGAGCAGAGCTCGCATCGACTTCTTATTTAACATATTATAATTTCTGTTTTGATTCGCCCTTGCAGCCGGGCGGGCTGTTCGGCTCGCAGCCGGCCACTGCGGGCTTCGGCGCTCCCGCCAGCACGAGCGGCTTCGGCGCCTTCGGCGGCGGCGGCGGGCTGTTCGCCGCCAAGCCGCAGCAGACCACGGCGCCCACGTTCGGCGCCGCGCCCACGCGTAACTAGCGCCTGCATAGTTTTATTATCCTTATCATCATCAGCCTGTGACGGTTAAACGCTAGGCATAGATCTCTCCGAAGGTCGTTATACCCACATTTCCCACGCTGGGCACGCGTTGGGTTAGAGATCGCAGAGCCTAGGTGCACTGTACCAAGCACCAACATTCTAACTGTTCGTATGTGCTTATTGAATTAAAATCCTTCTATACAATTTATGTTAATCAGAATTCAGAAATTTAGAATCAGAATTTCTAGCAATGGTTGGGAATTTGAATTTGTACTTGGTTGTGATCACTCACCATCTATTCAACTGTAACAGTATCTGGTGAACTACTTTTCTGACTATATCCTAGGGAGTTACTGGCGTGATATTAAGTTTTTTACATAAATTCCTCTCGGTATCATTCCTCATAAAAACTGAACCATATATCTCTGGTACTCATAAGTTATACATATTGTTCCAGCCTTCGGCTCAGTGTCAACCGGTTTCGGGACCAACACGAGCACAAGCCTGTTCGGGGGCAGCACCTTCGGCAAGCCGGCGGCCACCCAGCAGCCCGCCTTCGGGTTCAACACTCAACCCACGTTAGGTAACACTGGGTCAATAAATATGCATATATATAAAGTAAACTACAAATATTAATCAGTACCATTGAATACTAGAAAAAGTCAGAAGTCTCCGGAAGAGAGCGATGAATGTACAAGTGCATTAGGCGTCGAAGAGACACTTGGCACTTGGCACTCTCTACTTAACCCAACAGGGATAAGGTGTGATGATATATATAACTAAATCGGAGCATGTAATATTTTTGTGTACATTGATGAGTAACAAACTATATATGGAACGTGAAGTGGGAGGGCGGTGCGCGGCGGAGCGCCGGTCTCATAGCGCGTGTGTCGCAGGTACGACGCTGGGCGGCGCCGCCTTCCCGCCGCGCGGCGCCGCGCCCGCCTTCGGGCTCGGCGCCGGCACGCTGTTCCCGCAGCCGCAGCCCGCCGCCGGCTTCGGCGCCGGTCCGCCTCACGCACACCTCACTCACACCCCGGCGGCGCCGACCGCGTGTCGCGCGCCTGGGACCTTAAACTATCTCAACTATCAGATTACTTATCAAATTTAATTTGAAACCCAAATAATCTTTGTTTTAATGTCTATAACTTATATATCTTCTAAAAATGAGTATATGGCATTGTAAAATGTATAGGTTTAATTGATACTCCTTTTTTTATAATATGGAAGTAGAGGGCGGGCATGCAATCCACCTGACGGTAAGTGGCTACTGCCGCCCATGGACATCTGTGATCAATCTCACATAAGTCAGTCACAGATGCGCCTCTACCCCTCTGAGCACTTTTGGAATATTGACGTTTTTTGTTGTGTGATAATTCAAGCAAAGTAGTGATTATGTTGAGCCATCCGGCCACCACAACCCTGGCTCTCTCGGTGGCTACTGTGTGATTACATGCAGTGTGTGAAGATGTCTCAGGATAATATTATTTTAACAAATGCATGCTTCACTGGCCAAGTCGATTAACTCCATTTTTTGAATGTTATTAAGTTTCAGTATCATAATAGAGCCTAATTATCTTATAATTTGTACATACTCGTCAAATCAAAGCTGCGTTTGTAACAGTACATTATGCCCGGTGCCGCAGGCGGCGCGCTCGGCGGCGGCGTGTTCGGCGCCGCGCCCGCGCCCGCCGCGCTCGGCGCCGCGGGGTGAGTGCGCCGCGCGCGTGCCCACCGCACGCTTCACGGATACATTTCTATACATCATTCAATGATAATGTTTCACTTGAAAGCAATTCTTCGATTTTTTTTTATTTATGGAGCATTTTTTATTTGCGCTTTCAATCAGACTGAATCACCGTTAAATATCATCCTAACGTATAATTAATAATGTATATATCATAATGTTCAATGATGTATGTTCCAGTACCCTCCAAGGAGTCCCGGGAACAGGTGTCCATGAGCAAATATTGAACCTGACCGCGCGGCCGTACGGGGACTCGCCGCTGTTCAAAGATGTGACTCCCGACACTTGTGAGTAGTTTTGTTTAATACTACTGTTTTATTTTATGCATAACCTCTATATTGTAGAGTGATCTGTGTTTGTAAATGCCACAAAAAATAATTTCTATACGATTTCAATGTAATGAACAAGTTTGTCCAACAAACTGTTGATTGTTGTTGGTGAAGTCTCGCAAGGCAGGCCGGCAGGCAGCGAGCGGGTCTCGCTGCTTCCTGCCGGCCGCATGAGCATGGTGCGCGTGTGCAGCGTCGCCGGCGCGCGACGCGCTGCGGCCCACCAACCCGGCCGCCGTGCGCGCCGTGCTGGAGGCGGCGGGCGGCGCCGGCAGCGCCGCCTACCGCGTCACGTCGCCCGCCACCGGCCGCCTCAAGGTGCAGCCGCGCGCCGCGCTCTCCGCCGACAAGGTCTGCCGCCGACGTTCTTGTACTTAACCGTTATATTACTGTTGACTGCAATAGTTATCAGTAAAGAAATTAATTAAAGTCAATTTATGATAATATTTTCTTATAATTGTTGCGTCAATTCTATTTTCACTCGTAGAAGGGCACTTTTTATCTTCCTACGCAACGTCGTGAAGTTTAGTATTTAATTTGCTCGATACTGCATTCATATGTTCAACATCGTTAAGACGCACGTTTTAATGAGCCCTTCGCATTTGTTTGCAGAAGTCCCTGTTCGACGGGCTGGAGGAGTCCGACGCGAGCCTGGAGGACAAGCTGAGCCTGAAGCCGAGCCGCAAGCGGCTGGTGCTCCGCCCCCGACACAACACGAGCGAGGACAACAGCGAAGCGCACAACACGGACAGCAACGCCAATAGGTAATGTCGTGTGTGCGTCAAGTTCAATATAGGACGGTTGATTTTAAATTTCCAGTGGGGGCTCAGAGCACCACGCGCCCGGTGTACGGCAACAGACTCTATTGTATACTACACTGTATTCCAGTGTTATACAATCCCCTGCCTACCTGCTCGGGGTATAGTTTTGATGTTCTGTTTGCAAAATCTATATATTAGTACAGACAAGGGCGAGGGTGAGATATTATATTAACCAATTCGTTGCCATAGCAACGTCGTTTCACTACACCGCCAATGTATTCTCGTCCATATCGCGCATGGCTTCAGAGCGAGAGAGTAACACACTCTTATTGTATGGGGCCTGCCAACATACCTGTGTCGTGTATTCGTATTTTGTACATGTGCCCGCAGGTCCGCGGAGGAGGCGCCGCGAGCGGACGCGGCGGGCGCGGGGCGGGGCGCCGAGCCCGCCGCCGGCGCGCACGGCGCCGGCAACAAGATCGGTGAGCGGTGCCGTGGCCTGCGCGCGCGCTCCGTGCGGTTCGCTCCGCGCCGTGCCCCGGCCAGTAACGATCCACTCGTGTCTTGTTCGCAGATGGTGAGGTCGCGGCGGACCGGCACGCCAGTTGGTAAGACGAATCATTACACTTCATCACTATGACGTCGTACATCGCGCCGGCTCTCTGCCGGGGTGGGCGGAGAGCACCGACCGCGAAATATCCTTATCCTCGCAGAAAATTTTATATTATATATATTTATATGATTCAAAGTAACTTTTCAAAAATAAAATGTGTGTCATTTTCTCCCGCGCAGGCTGAACTCACAGAACAGCCCCTGGAGCCAAGAGCAGGAGGAGCCTCTGGGCGAGCCCACGCCGCGCCTGTACCCTAACTTGGGTGAGCACATACAAGCGACCCTCTGCAATACTATTGTTGATCCTGTCTGTCTGCAGTGTTGTTTGTTTGTTTGTTTGTTTGTTTGTTTGTTTGTTTGTTTGTTTGTTTGTTTGTTTGTTTGTTTGTCATAGTCTCCGGTTGTAACAATGCAACAGGTTTAGGCACAAATGTTGTTAGACTTTAAATGACTTAGGTATTTTTTTTGAGAAAAAAAATATACCAGGTATTATTTTATTCACGCGCTTTTCGGGCACATAAAATAGTCTTTAAATTTGATCGTCGTGTGTAACCCTTGTTCTCGTTGATTCATATTGCCACAGCTCGATGAAGTAAACAAACTCCATGTCATCTTGTGTTACCTGGTATTTGTATTCTCACAGACTGTTTACATGTTTGTGTGCTTACAGATAAAGAAATTCCAGAGCAGACGTCCGAGAGGCGCGCCAGTTGGTGAGTGGAGTTTTACATTATAAAACTTATTGTATATGTATGCATATGTATCTAATTAATCTTAACCAGATTAGTTTTTAGAAGTGGCGAAAGTTCTGGAACGTAATTGAATGTTTACCTCGAGTCGTATTGAAATGTACGGCTCTCTATTGGCCACGTGAGCTCAGATGCATCTGGCGTGCCGCTGAACTAGACGGAGGGGACATTTCGTGCCATCGCTTTGTGTGGCTTAATCGTTGTCGTTATCGGTGAGTAATCGGTTCCCTGGCAGGCTGACGACGAAGCCGCTGCGCAAGCCGCCGCCCGCCGCGCCCGAGGCCGCCGTGCGCTCCGTGCGCGAGCTGGGCGTGCGCCCGCCGCGCGCGGCGCCCGACAAGGAGAACGCCGACGACGGCTCCGGTGAGTGTGTCATTAGTTCACTGTAATGCGTTGACACGATTGTTTATGTAGTCTTCTTCTGTGGAAGCTCAGTACCAGTATCGTGCTCCGGGGGATAGACAGAACGAACGCGATAACATGCGAGACGATGCAAGCTTTTCACTTTATCAGTTGTGTTTAAGGGCTCTAAAATATCTGTTGCAGTACGCGCGTACTGACTGTGATGTGATGTGGTCCGAGCCGTTCGACTTCTACCTATATCGCAAGACCGCATTTTAGAGTGACATAATGAGCCGTAGCACCTGTCCCCCTCCCGCATCCCCCGCTCCCGGCGCGCGGCGCTGCACGCGGCCGCAGCGGGCGTCGGCGGCCGCGGCGGCGCGCGCGCGCTGCAGTTCTGCGCGCACCGCGCCGGGCCGCGCGCGCCGTCGCCGTGCGAGAAGATCGCCCACCAGATCCGCGGCGTGTACGGTACCGCCGCCGCCGCGCCTCCTGCCCCTCCCTCCTCGGCCGTCTGCTCGGCAGACTCGTGTGGACGATCCATGTGGCTCGCTCGAACACGACAGTAGCGATTGTGACATTTGCATGTCAATATTCACGCAGGTTCAAGCGGTAGGATTAGTTATTCGTACATACATTCGTGTAGTGTAGGACGGTAGTGTATATAACATCGTACAATATCATCGTATGTAACGTAACGTCTTGTAGCTTTGTAAGTTATAATAGTACGGCGACCAAGTAGAAGTCGACGTGATTGTAAACTGTACCGTTGTCTGAAGTTCAAATAGGCCTGTGGAGTGACGCTACCAATAATGATGATCATCATAATCAGTAATATAATGATTACTGTCATCGTCACCGCCACCTGCCTAAGTCCACCGTTGGACTTAGGCCTCCCTTGGGAGATTAATAATATATATGTATACGTAATAAACATAAAGGTTTGTATTAATTGTTTATTGGTGGTAGAACCCTCTGTGGTTCGACTCCGGCAGCACCACCGCCAC
>DWEI01002767.1:0-13774 GCA_018245875.1 Mysoria ambigua | reverse complement strand
GAGCATCTTGTTTTATAGTTGTTTTGAAATATATACATATTTATTTCACCACATCATAGTTGGTGAATTTCAATACATCGCGTTAAAAAAAAAAAAAATATATAATAACCACATAATACCCGTATTTTTCGGAAGGGTCAGTACACGCGCCTTCCATCGGTGATGTTTAAATGAATTTGAAATTCAACAGATGCAATTCAATTTTTTTATTTGTATACATAAGCCAACTAGGTCTTAAATATGTACTAATTACAGTACGCTGTATTCCACCCTCTGGGGTATACAAGTTGTAACTGATATTATCAGCTGGGATATCAGTTTATATCTGTTGAGGTATCAAAAACGAGAGAATAAATAGCGTGAGATCCCGAGACAAGCAGCGCTGCGTGGGACTACGGTCTCGTGTCGGCAGAGACTGAGTCCACTCCTAGTGCGCTTATGTTTCAAGTATACTGGAAATACTTTATATTTTTATGACAATAAATATAGTTATTATTATTATCATTAAGAAAATAAAGTAGAAAAAAGACTCTCACGACTAATAACGCGGTAACATCATGGGGGGAGGGGGGTAACAGCGTAGGCGGCGCGAGAAGCTGTGCCCCGCGATGCCCAGCGCGCATGCCCAGCGCGGGGATCGTGGGCATAACCCATCAGGAAAGGCCTATGTCTAGCAGTGGCTTACCATAAGGTTGTCAAGTGATTTAACGCTAACGCGTATAAATCGGTATAAATATGAATAGACTGCAAAACTATAAACTACAGACGCACAATGGAAACGATTCGTTAAATTCCGGCCAAAAAAAAAACAACGCGAAGAATTTGAAAATACCAACCACCTATTTATTCATAAGTTACATCTGTCGTTAAAAAAAAGTCAGCGAGAACAGTACACGCGCGGAATTGAGATAAATCTCGAAATTGCATTGTTCAAGGCCACCTGCTCGCGCCGACCGCGTGCGCGGGCGCAGCGCGCGCTACACCGGCGCGCAGCGGGCCGCGCCGCTCAGTCAGCTGTCGGCCGCCGCGCGGGTCGCACGTGTGCCACGTCGCAGTACTACTAGATCGCGAACCGACACTTCCGACGAACTCGAGCAGCCTGTGTTGTGTGCTCCACTGTTTTGCGACAATTGTGTTAACTTATTAGGCCCGGTCAG
This sequence comes from Mysoria ambigua, assembly GCA_018245875.1. Taxonomy (NCBI): domain Eukaryota; kingdom Metazoa; phylum Arthropoda; class Insecta; order Lepidoptera; family Hesperiidae; genus Mysoria; species Mysoria ambigua. The sequence goes on along the minus strand of DWEI01002767.1, from coordinate 12,617 downwards.
GTGCGACTCTTATTTTCGCTAAGGTACGTTGTCGTTATTGTTTACATGTTTTTTTTTTAAATTATAATATTTTACTATTCGGTTAACGCATTGAACAGTGTATGATAAATTATCGACTATTTATCGATGCTTGAGTGCCAACGTCATAGTTTAATCTTTTTAGATTCTCGATATATGTATATTTCCGATATAATTTTATTTGTAATTATAAGTGTTTAATTGTACTTACGATTGTTGTATCTTCGGTAGGTGTTTCGTTTTGCGTTTTACATTCGGAAATGGTGTCCGATGCGGGCCGAGGGTGTTTTATTTTAAGGCATATTTCATTATGATTTTGCTTAGCTGAACTTGCCAATAATTATTACATTTATAATAAATTATTTTCCTTGCCAATAACTGTCACATTTATAATCAATTATTTTCCTATTAAAAATAATGATACGATTAATTTATTATATCGTGATTTGCGCATTCACTGAGGTGATTAGAACGGTTATCCTGATTCGCTCATAGTACTGGGTATTGAGGGACATTTTCGTTTCAATTATATGATTTATAAAAAAATATTTAAAAAGAATACTTCATGTTTCAAATACTGTGTTTCCTCGGGTAGCTTTTTATTGATCATCATTGTTTGTATTGCTCCCAAGAAATTTTGTATTTTAATATTAAGACTTAAAAATAGATAGGAACATGCCTACTTTATAACCAAAATTTATACAATTTATTTGCATATTAATGTTTATCTCTTCGAATATATTTTATCTTACTATTGATAAGCAATTATCAAGATTATCTTTGTCCATTTTTATTGCTCAAATCAACAAATAAATATAACCCTGAGAGAATTAATTCGACACCTCGCGTCTAAATGTGTTTGCCCTTTTTGTGACAGCTTCTTAAACTAATGGACTTAGAATTTAAAAGGCAACTTGCAAAAAATAAAGACTGTTAATTGTGTTGGTTTCTTTATAAGTTCCAATAGAAAGCTTTATATTTAAAAATATCTTAGTAAAATTCATCATTACAAAATCACGACATATAAAAAATAATATTAAACATCATAAAATCATACTTTAATAATAATTAATTCTTCTTTTACAAGACATATTAGTGTCTTTTACACCAGAAATTTTGAAAATAAGTTACCGTTGAACCAGCTTACTTCAATTCCTGCGTTGTCTTCGGAATTCAAAATCGAAAGCCACGGTGTCACAAATCTATTTCGGGTCGCGTGGATACCGCCCCGTTCGCCCGTTTATTTTTGTATCCAAAATAGGATACATTAAGATCTGATGTGTTCTAACTGCCTCCTCGGGAGAAGTCGTCTCTGCTGTACACATTTTAGAACTGTCTGGATAACTTAGTGTGTTTCGCTAATTGCGTAGTAAAAAAGTTTGTGTCAATATTACGCCTTCAAATTTAAAAGCTAGCGGTAATATATCGACTGCCTAGTTGTTCGCGCGGTTCCGAGTTCATGTCCTGGATCGGGTACCACTAGATTATTCCAACTAACAACTTCTGGCAGTGGGTCTGAGTCTGATTATGTTCCCGGGATATTGATCTAGCGTTCACCACCTATTTCATCGTGACGCAAACGCCACTGGGATAATATGGGAGAGTAATATTCTGCTGTGCTTATCTCTTTAGGAATTATAGGCGTGAAGTCATGGAGTGTAATATATAATTTTGTAGACCATTTCATAATTAGAATTTTTGCTAATAGTGTCATTGAAAAACGATCAATGTGTAACTTTTGCCCCGACTGCGTCATTTCTCCTCGTAATTTAAACGTTCAAAGTTACATTTTATTCTATTATTATATATTACGTCTTAAATATTTTTATTAAAATGTAATATCAATTTAAACGATTTTTTTTGTATTTACAATATGAACTCAATCCATGCATATATATACTGGGTGTAAATTATGTTAAATTTCAAATATGTAATTGTATTCTAATCTGAAGTAAACAATAACTAAACAAAATGGCGCCTGGATCCAGATAGAAATGTAACAAAATCATTACCTATTACATTGCTCTATTTATCAAATGAATAAATCAATTCAAATTGATAGTTCCGAGTAGTTTATCATGTCAATTGTATAACAAAGGAGCGCAGATAATAAATAGAATTTAGCTTTTATTGTCGTTAATAGAAATACAAAGAGCAAAGGCCTTAGATTGATTCAATTACGGACTGAACTGGTTCTGTTTGATAATGACACACAATCGTCGTGTTTTATATATTAATAGCGTCTAATCATAAGTTAAATTAAAGTAAATTGTTTTAGTAGGTAATGTCTTGTAATTATGGTGGTCTATGTTGTAAGCGGATCAATTATGCAGTATACACTATGACCGGTATTCTGTTAATATTTTTTCTCAAAAATAAAGTTTTTAAAGCTAAATATGCGAAAACTTTTGAACAAATCCCTGTGAATGAATGAATCTGTAAAGGATGGAAAGAAATAATGTCCCGAGACTCCTTTAACGTGTGAGAGATTTACATTTTTCATCATTATCGTCCATGACTTTGTCCTTCCATTTTTGGTCAAGGTCCAAGGTTGGTTTGTACGGTTACGGTCACTTGTATATACGAGTATAAAGTATATAAATACCAAAATTAAGATAGAAATTTGCAAAAATCGTCTTCGAGAGTGTCCCCCTGGGTCCTATATTTGAACAGCGACTAATGGAGCTTCAACAGCATCCCGCGATACAAAGACGTCTCGTTCTTTCTGTCCCGGCCGCTGTGCGGGTGGTCTCCGCGTGGCGTGCCCGCGCACTCAACGGAACCTCTCTTCGTCGCCGCAGTGATGACCTCGTGAGGATGCAGGCGTGTGCATTGGCATATGTCACCGAAAAAATCTAAATACGGTCGTTTTAGCTAGAATGTGGATTTAATAATGGATTTGGCGAATATGTATCACGTATTTTTTAATTATACTTATGCACTTGTGCACAAGTAAAGTGCCTGTCAAAAAAGAGTTCTTTCGTCTAAATAGGAGCTGAAGCGGTGTTAGAAACTTAACACATAGGTACATGCTTACATGAAATTTTGCAAAAGCGATGTTAAATTTAGCTTTTTTAGGACTCTTTTTAGGAAGTTCATTGAATCAAAAACATTAAATATTATTCGCTGTGACGGCGAAGGGCAACATTTCTCAAGTAACCTGCACCGCTCAGTGATCTCTACAGTTCTCTACACGTATGAAGTGTGTCAACCCATACGCGACTACTGTGACAGAATATCCCATTAGCACTTCTCATAGTCCATTATCCGTGTCCAGACGGAGTGAGCATACCACCGTCGGCCCCGCGCCGAGGACAAGGTGTCTTGAGAGGCGACTAAGCCCGGCGCTGGCAGATCGCGATATGGCGCGGGCGGTCCAAGGTTGTATTCTCTGATCTGATGTCTGAGAAGCTGGGCTCTGCGATTTCCAACCCGTTTGCCCACTTCGGGGATTATTGGCGCAACCCTATAGGGAAGGCTTATATCCAGGAGTAGGCTGCACAGGCTGATGATGATGACTTTTAATAGTGAGACGACAACCGCATTCATCACTGGAACTATAGAAAGTTTGTTGGTTTAAAATACAGCAAAAGTATGATGGACTCTACGAGTCTATCATTCTCTTGAACCTTAACGGTGTTCTGTGTCGCCAAGACCCGTATCCTGTTTACGTTACCCGAAACACCCACAAGTACAATGACGTTATATCTTATCAAGCATATCTGACATGTTATCAAAGATTGCATGTGACATTTAGTCGAGATCATGCCTGCATTTCGAACAGTGCATGGAATACCTAAATGCGTCTTTTAAATACACCCGTCTGTCTGCTAAGGAAGGGAAATAAAATCGGACAGAGTTATCACTGTCTTTATTCTCAATCGTAATGAATACGCAAGTTGGTTGGCTTTGGCTTTTATTGATGCTACCCCGCCATTGGCTGCTGGCTGTGGATGTGGTGGGAAGCGTCAATATGGCGGCTTGGCTCCGATTGACTGGCACAATGTTTTAGCATCCGTTATTCGTAAAAATTTATTGATTCGACTATGGTGATATATTTTTAAATGTTTGTTTATGAAATATAAGTACAGACATATTTGGCACTTTTTCCTTTGGGTAAGTTAAGTGGACTCTACGTTATGACAACCAAACTACATGTACAGTTTCTTAATAGTAAATGTATATATAAACAAATTTATGTTATAATTGATTTGATACGGCACAAAAATAATATCTGGAAAGAACTCTCCTCTGGATCTATCATTATCTTCTTGAGCGCTATAACAAAATATTTGTTTTCATGATCGATAGTGGCAATTTATTTAAGCAAGCATTCTTATTGCTTGTGTTGAAAAACAATGGTTAAATCGTGCTGCAGCTCTCAACTTGTGCCGTTAGTTCACATAATATCACGTTTGTATTTCCCTAATGGGCATGTAGAGGAGTTTACGCTTCCATAATTCATCGGTTACGTCACACATTATGAAGAACAGGGTGAAGAACCAATACGTGAGGTTGAAAATCTAATTTTTCCAGTAATCTGCAAACAGGGTACACCAAGTTTCTGTCTGCAGAGGGCGGAGGAAATCACAGGAGGGAGGGTTGAAGAATATCAGTTGCACCTCAAATGAATCCGCTCGTTAATATAATATCGAACATCGATAAGTTCGAGTGCGTTTGGCCAGATAACCCCTCCGTAATGCAGTCGCCGCCATCTTGGCCGACCATCGACCATGGAGCACCGCGGCCATGTTGCGGCGATAACGTTCAAGATTCGATCGTAGCGAACACGGTCGGCGGAGCGCGAATCAGTACTTTCTTACAATCACAAACATTTATGTGAAAATGTACGTATTGGTTGTATAAAATATGTAGGCAAAATATACGCAAAATATTACTAGGGTCTATTTTTTATACCATCACGCCAGGTATTTGGACCTTTATCCTTACTGACATGAGTCGCTTTTTCTATATTCATCATGATCTTTAAACACTTGCGCCATTTTCGAAGACTTTTGAGTCTTGATCTTTGTTGACACATACATCTATTAACATTAACATTAACATTGCAAATATATTTTGTCATTGTCTCATGCCTTTTCTCTAGCATACCCCTTACATGATACTCAGCATAACCAAGCTGATTGTAACGATTTGTCTATTGCTTCCGTCTACTGCATCTGTACAGAAAAGCAATGTCGTATACGGACATGTTAAAAAGGGTCACAGAGCGAGACTTGCTTTTGTTTTGGGTTTAAATTATAACTACATTCTTACCTATGACATTATGTTAAGTCTTCAGTTCTTTTTTTATGGCGATTAACGTTCTGATCAACCACCGCTGGTAAAAGACGAATCAATTTAATAAACTAGTTTTGCATTGCGTTGTGTAGTTTATTAGTTTTTGCGACGACGGAGTAACGTCGGCAAAGAAAACAATAGGCGTGCGGAACTCAAAAATAAGTCGTGCGCGCCCGACGCGTGCTGCGTGGCGCTGATTAGCCTAGTGAACGTAGCGTCCGCAAAAAAAACTGTGGTCATTTGCCTACTTTTGGAATTTTATAACTTACATGCCTATATTGTATTTGTAAACCAAATTGGCCAATTTACTGTATATTTTAGTATTTTTATTTTAACATCAATAACAAAAGTCAAGCACAGTTAGAAATATAAAAATAAGTGTATGTATATTTTTTTGTCATTATGAGCTGGTCTGTTCGTGGATACGAAGTTTGCTTCCGGAAAACCACTGTTCTGGATATATTCCAGTTGAAATTGAAAAGTCTAGAAGTTTTAATTTAAAATGACACTTAAATGTCAGCCAGCCAGCCAGTTTTAATTTAAAATGACATTAATCACATTATCAGATATTTTCTAAATGGGTCTATTAGTACATTTAATATTAACTGTTTTAAGTGTATTGGTCCTTATCAAAAGCTGAGTGCGCATTATCATTGTCATGCGTTATCGTTATTCTAACGCCACGCCGTGTCCCTTGCGGGGAAGCAGAGTGCTACGAACGCCAAATATCTCCATACTCGCAGACTCGGCGTGTCTCTACATATATCTATATTATTAGGTTACCATTTGTGGTCGTGTCCTGAATACGTATATTATGTTGATGGTCTTGCTAGCCGTACACACGTGACAACGGAAGTCGGCGGAGCGTGTGCGCGACGGACCCGCCTTTGTCTCGACCGTGTTGTCGCACTCCCGTGTTCGCGCATCCATCGCCGCATGGCACCGACGCTGTGCGAATTTGAACCCTATCGTCATACCATCACGCACTGCGCGACGCGCCCTGGTGAAACGACATGCCCGATATGTAGCTTCTTGGGAAACAATCGATTATTGATCTTATGTGCATTGTGATAAGAGCTATAGCAGGTTTGATTGTCTAATGATATTGTTGGGTTTCGATCGGAGTTGTAATGAGTGTGGGAAGTGCATAATGCATGTCTTCAGGCGTTTGCACTGCCTGCTCCAAGGTGCTCGGGTACCCCAGCACCAGTAAAGGACGTGAAAGGGGTCCTGCTTCTGGACTTGCTCGATGGTCTGCTTCTGGGCATTTTGGATTAACCAGATGTACGTGCGTATAATGCGCATACAGAAATGCTCTCTTATATCACGCCAAATATTTCGTGGCGTAGGCAGAGTTCATTGACTGAATTCATTGTGTATAGACAACCCAAGCCCTTGACTGGTGAATCCGTGCAGGCGTCTGTCCCATGTTAACAACCCTTGACCCGTTCTGTTACCATTTTGTGAGCAGCTATTTCGATCAAAAGGTGGTTTCTGATACCTTGTTTCCAAGTTCCAAAAAAAATTGTAACATCACACTGATAATCCCCGAAGAGGCACGGAGTCACGTTTCTGGCCCAAAACAATCTGGGACTCTGGGACTTCTGGGACAAAAATCAAATTCCGAGCCAATATCAAATCTGAGTTATAGTACTCCAGTTGTGGTCGAGCAGCCAGCACCCCTTGACCGGCGGTCACACTTGAAGAGAACACGAATCACGAAGCAGTCAAAGAAGTATAAATAAACTTATTGCAAATGTACAGCGAAATGCTTAAGTCAGGTTATTCGTAAGGGCTCGGATGTGCGTCACCATTGATAAGCGAATATGAGTTTAATTGTGCTGCGAGGGTTGCCGCAAACATCAACCGATACACTAGTTTACATTCAGGGTAACTTCATCATGTATTTGTAGATTTTGTGACTAATGATCATCATTATTTTCTTCTATCCTTCTTCTTCATCTTTTCATTTTTCTTCTTCAGCCTTTTTATCCTTCCACTATTGACGCAGGTCTCGTCCAGGAACGAGGCTTATAAAATTCCATGGACGTTGTTTTTTGTTGAATATCATCATCATCATCATCATCATCGCCGTTACGTTAGATCGAAAATACACTATCAAAGCACATTCTGCTTTAATTGGTTACCGTGTGTAACGTGACACAAATATAGTGATCAATAGTGACAACCCTAGCGGGAACGATCAGTGTTGTCATTGAGTAGTCATGACGAGGCATCGGAGTTCTGCCGACGAAACTGCGCGCGGGAACAATTTGAGGAAACAATGTTACGTCACAAGAGTATATATGTATGTTATTATAATTGTGTCACCGGCAAAGTGGTAGACTATAGCCGAAAACCTCCTTATTCTTAGTGGAGTCCCGAATTGAAAAATGGAGCGGTAAAAGAAGATGAATTCTCTGTATCGATTAAGATGTTTTTTTAAAGAGATAGTTTGGGTGATTGACAAGGTGTCGATTGCTTTTTTATAAAACGAAAAAAGATAAAGTTTAAATTTTCAGAGAGACTGACCTGGGGTATTTCAACTTGTCGCAAACCTAATGATGAGACAATAATATCACGAGGTAACTCCCACAAGGCATTGCCAACAATGACTGCCAATGTAAACCATAGATGGGTAGCTAATGTACCAAACAAAGTTGCTCACAATAGGAAAAATCCTGGGTTAGCCTAGTCGATCTGTGAGAATCACTGAATTGGCAGGTCAGCAATCTACCGAAGAATCGGAAACCGCAAGTAGATATACTGGTCTTACCCACTCGTAAACTGCATCGTATGTTACGCATCTTAAAATGTGTTATGACACCAATGAGCACAATCTTCAAGATGTGAGTTTCTGTTCTCGCTGACGACGGAGTCAGAAAAAAAAGACTCGTGCTTATGAACAGAGGGATGAGTGTTGAAAAAGTACTTACTACATACGTTTGACTTCACTATGACATTAAGTATTTGTTTGTCTGCTACTACTTGTGGATACCCCTTTGTCAGTCACAGCTCTGCTGGAAGAGATTTGTTATGCTTCGTCCCTTCGTACCTTCGTCCGAATGTAATTTCCATTAATTAATTTTCTCTACATTTGTATGTGTACATACATAATTAAATAAATAAGAAACACATCTAGTCTGTGAAAATACCATCACAACTGCAGTGGTGGTAAGGGCAATCAAATTGTCGATCTTACTTCTGGTAGCTGGACTGGTAGGGCACATGGCCAGTGACCCTGTCTCCCTATACAATAAGGGCTCGGCGTGACGACAATAATAATGTTAATAATAAGACTTGTCTCATATGAGTGAGATTGAAAATATAAACATAATTTCCTCATATTCGTGACGCAACAATATAGCTCTGGAATGAATCTGCGGTTTGATTCGCTAGAGTGGCGTCAGGGATTTCACGTAAATTTAAATGAAATCATTAGAAATGAGGGAATGGACAGTATTCATCATTTATTTGTAGATATTTCGCATTCGCCTTGATTACAAGGTCTTCCATGTGTTTTTAGAAGTGATCTTCACGAGAAACCTGGTGCCCTTAGTCATGGATTGCGTTGTTCGACATTGATTTTGTTTTGCACGAAATTGTATAATCATTACTACACCGTCACGCCAAGAGTCTTGCGGGGTAGATAGAGAGTATTGAGCGTCAAATATCGTAACCAAGGATGTTATGATAAGATTTTTTAAGCTGAGCTGACGTGGTTTTTGAAATATATATCTCTCTCTTGATACGCGGTCGTCAGTTTCCGAGTCTTCTGACCAAACCATCTGACGTATTTGGTCAAACTAGGTGTCTCTGTAATGTTGGCGTCAGTTTAGTTCGGGAACTGAACGCAAGAGGTATAAGTTCAGAAGCTGAATGACGATGACGTTTGTTCGGTGACTCATCAACACTTCGCATTCCGAGGTTTTCCTCGACGGTGTTGTTATTGTAAATATTTGTCAGCTTGTACAATACGCCGACCACTTGAGAGCAATTTGGATCGGACCGACAAACAGATCAGCCGGCTCAAACAACGGCCGTCCGGATGAGACACGCGGCCGCGCGGGCTGCGGGAACATTGAACTTTAGTTTAACGCTAATCTTCGGGGATTTAGGCAACGAGTTCAGGTGGATTTACATTGAATGTTCACGAAGAAAGTATGTGGCGAACGGAGAAACGCGTGAGATATGTAATGATAGAGATGTTTGAGAGTCTTTCTGCTTATCCCCGAGTGACCTAGCTTGAAACACGTATGTTCAAGGGCGTCGTACCGGGAACTATCTGCTCTTCCACGCGGTAACCGCTGCATCAAATATGCTTTTATATGCATTACAACTGTTATCTGTTAGGGCTATTACAATTCAATCGAAAGCCTTCAAGACCCTCGCTGCTGAACATGCGCTCACCGGAGCCGCCGCAGTTCCGAGCTCTCCGTATTGCGTGTATCCCGCGGTGTTCGTGCGCGACCACTCACTCGACTGGCTCAAAGGATTCGTTACACTCGCAACTGAGTTTTTCTCTTGTAATTGCGCTTTGGTTAATTGTCTCGATGTAACGACGTTACACGGCGGGCATTATTCTCAGTTACGTAACGTTACGAGGTATGAGAATGTGTGTAATACTGTTATATCACGTGCGGTGATCGGGAGAGTGCAACTCGCTGGAGTCAACTACGCACCTCGCTGTGACGCACGTCGTCATGTTGGGTACTAACTGCATAAGAAGCGTATGTTTCATTCTATAATATTTTTAGATTTATTTCTGCGTGAAAATATCGCGCACGTATAATAATAGCTAAGTTGCTGTCTGTACTGCGGGCATAGTAAGACGCGCGGGAAGGAAAGAGCCAGCAAGTGCCGAGTTGATTTCCGCGTGTTATATCGTATCTAATCGGGAAATATCGTATCTTATGCTTACCAGCATGGCCATTTACCACAAAGAGGGTCGTTTGCATGTGCATCGTACCCATCTACATAAATTATGAGATAGAAATGCAATTTATTCCAAATATTTATAACATGCGTTTTCTAAAACTGTATTAAAGGAATGTATTGAGAAAAATCGTGCGAAATGTCCTAACCCACACTTGCCCAGCGTTGGAAACTGTGAGCTCGGCTTATGCCTAATCCTTCTAAGGATAATCGCGACGACTGTGGGCGGCAGTGACAATGCGGTTTATAAAACCATTTCTGTTCTGCTGCTTTGGAGTCTCGAGGCATACATTGAAGTGCTCGCAAACGCCGCGGTGTGGAAACGGCTGTAACTATTCCATAGCATACGATGCTTTCACACACGAGTAAAATTAATTGTACATATCGACTTGCACACGCTTTTTCCACATGTTATATACCTATGTATATTCATATGATATGTATACCGTCATACAGGCCCTTTGGGAAAACTATGTAATAGCCCATATTGCATTTAGATATCGCGGGCAAAACTGTTTGTAATAATAGTTTTAGTGTTGCCATCACTACTCTACGAATTGCCGTTATTAAAACAAGTCATGAATTGTAACGATGGCAACTCATTAAATTTTTACATCTTGTTATACAATTTGCTACACCCGTGTTGTAACTGGTAACTTCTGTTTTCACAGTTTCTGTAACAATTTAGCTCGTGGTGTTCCAGATGTCGGTATTGAGTGATGTGCGCCATTGGTCCCTGATTACACGGCTAGTTGTTCGAAAGCGGCACAAGACCGCCACGCGCGGCCCGGGGTTGCCAGCTTCATGTTTTTTTTTTAATTTTAAATGAAATATATTTTGAAATAATCATCACGTTTGTACGAGATCAGTATTGGTTACAAGCTGTGTATTAGTCAGAATCTATCGGTCATCGTCTATGAGTGCGACCACTGATCAAGAGGCACTGAATGAGGTATATCATTGTATTAAACAAAGTTTTCATACAATCTTTTCGACTTGAAATTTTCCGTAGTACTACGGAATCACGTACAACGTGCCTCGTAAAAATTGGGATACTATACTCCGCTCTTTTGCCGACCCCAGCGCAGGAGTCGCAGGAGTCGCTGCGGTCGCGCGGTCGCCAGCCCTACGGCCGACAGACGGACAGACGAGCCAGCGGAGCGTGAGGGTAAACGACACATATCAATGGTCGCGCGTGCTCTATGCCGTTTTGTTGACTTGTTTATGCATTGTTATTGTTATTTGTTATTCTTTTTTGTCTTTTTTATATTGAGTATTTTATGCATTTGCTATTAACTTTTCGTTTAACGGCAATTAACAAATAGGGGGATAGTTTTTTTTAATAAAAATCGCTGGTCAGTTTGTTTATTTTAATAATATCACGGTCACATGTTTACGGTTTATTAAAAGCAAATTTTATTTAACTTTGACTTACCAGCATGGTAGTTTGTTTCTGTATAGGTAGATAGGTATCCTGTAGGCTTGAACAGCAACCTAATATGAACTTAACGTAATTATAGAAAAGAGTGCCGTTATAACACAGCTAATAAATTACATCTCTAACGTGACCGGACACGTCACCGGACATGAGGTACATAAATATTATTGAGTATATAAATTTTTATTCATATACAAAACAAATTTGGGTGGGGTTAAACCCACGACCCCCAATTCTGCAGGAAGTACACTAAATACTGGAACAATATATTTGCCACATATCTTGTACACATTCGCATGTACATAAACGAAAATATAATTAATTGTTTGGAAATCAGTGTTAATTAAACCGTTTCATGTGTCTAGACAGAAGCGACAAGGTCTTAATTCAAAGAAATTAGGTGGTGATGATTGCGCGTATCAAATATTCTGGTAACTCACGTTGCGCTAGGGCTGTCCAGAACTTGAAGCATATATTTTTCAATTCAAACCTAAATGTGTTGAGGGACACAAGATATTGTTGAAGGATGATTATTGCAAAGTGTTAAAAAACAACCGAATTTTGTTCGTGATGTCAAGCATCTTCATCATCAAGTCTTTCATCATTTCTCGCGTGAGCAAGTATAGTTGTGTTTTTTGTAAACGGGTAGTTGCAAAGTAATAATAATAATTATCCTCAATCGCATGATTAAATCCTTCACTGCTATTGTTGGTCGTGAAGACGGCAGGTGAACGGTGAGGGTACTGACCTCTTCTGCCTATCTCTTCATATACACGCGGGATGTTAGGTTTTGCTTCCAATCCTTTTAATTTAAATATGTTGCAATCATACCATCTTCATAATAAACCTGGTCTTTACGCCACTGTGCATGTGCGCGCTCAGAAAGTACAGCCAATTTTCATTGCCAATCTTATTACTGTTGTAC
>DWEI01002766.1:0-13777 GCA_018245875.1 Mysoria ambigua | reverse complement strand
TTAAATAATAACTATTATCTGTTTTGTAATAAGAAATATATCCCGGATAACGTTCATTATGAATTATACTGACATGTCTATCACTTTATACCTGTGATTATAGTGTAACAGTTAACAGTAATTGACAACCCTAAGAAGATGAGGCAACCCTAAGATGTAACAAATATGATACTTAAGAATCCTTTGACTATAGACTACAGTCTTATGAAAAATACAAAGTCTTTATTTAAGCGGGAAATACTTTGATACACTGATTTCCACGCGCGCGTTGCCGCGAGCACATTTAGTTTATAATAATGCTCTAGACAATTAACAGATTGTTACCGAGTTCAGTAATATTTTATATTAAAACAGACTATTTTAACGACTAAAATATTATTTCGACACAAGAAAAAAGTTTAATATTTTTTTGTATTAATTAAGCAGAGCTGGCAACACTGGCACAATTTAAATAAAAGTGCAATTAAACGTAGGCAACACCGGGCTGTGTCGTTTTTTATTAATTTGTTCGCCAGTCGCTAATGAAAATAACAACTGTTTTGTGCGGATATACATTCTAACACAATTACGTTTCCGCCCGAATAACAAGTAAAACAAACACATTCTATGTTCAATAAAATTAACAGATAAACAATAACACTTGATCGTGAATTTATAAATAGCGATGCATTAATGTAAAACATCAACTAATAAATTAAGTTGCACCTGTTTCAGCTAAACGCTTTTAAATCCAAAGAATTTCCCTAGGAGTACAACCTAGGCGGCATCGCTTAAATGTGAATAGGCATTTTCTAGGCAACCATACTCCGTTATAGGCCACAATATTGCTTTCTATGAGCCGAAGTATGCCTAAAGCTAGTCTACCAAACAATAAATAAACTTTTTTTTAATCAGAGCCAAAATTTGGTTTTGTGACCTCAAACCTCTAATTAATAAAATCCGTGTTAAACAATGGAACAATAAAAGCTGTAAGAGCTTATGTTTGTAAGATGTTGAAGTTATGTTACATCATTTGCTAAGAGATTATGTTAGTAATAATGATTGTTATAATGATAGTTGTGGCGATTTTGCTGAGATATTGTGTTTTTTTACATCTCTATACTTAATGTAATTAAATACAGCCATCGTAATCATCAATCAGTCATCATCGTGAGTAGTATTAAGTTCTTACTAATAACAATATCTATCACGATATATAATACAAACATTGAATAAATTTTTAACTTAGCATGTACTATAAGGTAACAAAGTTTCCGTTCAAAGTTCAACTTCGACTGAACCATTTAGAGGCCGCGCGCGTGCGTCGGACAGATGCGCTGATGTATGAAACGTTCCATCGAAGCGTATGCAGCTAAACACGAATTTTATAGACTCAAATACAATACTTTCATAAGATAATCTAAAAAGTGTTTAAATTTCACTCTATTATAATTATCATATCATCATTCCGTATTACTTGGTGGGTAGACTGGAAACACAGTGTGCAGAACGTCTATCGTTGAAGAACTCGGGTGATTTTTATAAACAACACTAACGTAACATAAAATTATACATTTGTAAAATAAAATATAGCGCCAATTAAAACACGAAACGTTGTTAGAAAAAATTAAACGGCGTATAAAACGTGGCGCTCGATCTTCCAAATTGGAGTTTGATTAAATTAACGACAGCAATCTGGGCTATGGCCGACACTAATTGGTTCAGTGGCAGAAAAAGATTCAATGCTTAATGCGGCGAATTGATCAAACGTCACTTGCACCCCGCACGCTGCTATTTCTTCGAGTATTATGTTTTTTGATGGTCTCGTTATAATTACATCGTTGAGCGTTTCACGGATTCTCTTATGTGAGTACCGTTTACTTTATATTTCAGTTCAAAACACACGCCAACTTAACTCTGATATAGTACAAAATTTTGTTTGAATTTATTACATGATTTCTTTATACTTTTACGTATACAATATGGTACACATCACTGGACATTCAGTGCTTCAGAGTAAACGAACTGATAAATCAGCAAGTTCGTCCGCGGTCCGGTTCGATGATACAACATAATTAGCTTGAAATATTTGTACTCGGACAGCACATACATAAATATTTAGGCTGGAAAAAAACCACTTCAAATCAAACCCGTAACGTAACTGACATACCATTGGGACATTTATGTGTAGTTAATGCCTATGGTGGACCAAAAACAAATCTCCACATTTATTATTCCAACTTCTATTCTGCTAATAAACGTATTGAAAAACCTAAAATTCCTACAATACCGTTAAGCGAAACGCTATTAAATATTAACTAACCTTTAATTACAACGGGAATGACCTGCATTATGAAGGCGACTAGGAAATTATATATAGTACCTAGTATTATAGTACCTAGAAATAATGTTGAAAGCTTACATGTCAAAATATGGAATCTATGGGGTGTAAAGTGTATCGACGGTGTTGGATAAGGTGAGTGGAGCACACATCCCGCTTTTACTCCAGTATCCAGTTCCACCCCCGTACATTGTTTGCACTAAGTGCTGCAGCACTTACGCCACAAAAGAATTGAAGATACAGGAAGTTAGAAGATAAAAGGATGTCAAAGAACTTTGACATACATGCAATTTTCTTACGCTAATTAGTTATTGGCGATATTTACGTAACATCACGCCCGTAATCCCCAAAGAGGTAGGCACTATGGAATAATCGGTGAGTCTATGGCCGTACCCCGGACACACGTTCAATGATCTGGTGGTGATGGTTACCACCACCACCACCAGATCCACTATTAAAACATCTAATTTAGAAAAATCCGACAGTGATATGACCATATAACTTTACATATTATTTTATTTATTAAATATTAGATTCACTTTTCTCTACATCTACATTATTTCATCATATTAATGGTTTATGATCGTGTGTTATATTATCAACTACTAAATATACCTGTATATAACACAAGTAAAGCTTTCAATTTGCCCCCTTGAATGACGCTGTAATGTATTTTTTATAAAAAAACACTTATACAAAAAAATTGGTAGTGTTGGTTGCAAGTGTGACTGCCGATCGTGGTCCCGGGCTCGATTCCCGGGTCGATCACTACGAAATTTTCTAATTTAGATTTTCTAGTCGTGGTTCGCAGTTTGGATATGTGCCCGATACGTGGCAATATGCTCACCACCTATTACCTCCATATTGGGATGTAAACATACCTGGTGAAATGTAAGAGTATTCTGCATCCCCTTGCCTAGCTCTTCAAAGATTACAGGCGTAAAGTTAGGTTGTTTTTTTACATATTATAAGCACATGGCTTACATCACACACTACAATAAACTGCAATACATATATCGAAATGTATGAACGAGGCTGGAACATTTGCAGAGAAAGTGACGCTGTAAAATGAAATATTGTTACGATGAAGACGTAGCCATAAAAGCTATTACAGATTGTGGATCGTTCTAGTTGACTCCTAAAATATCCCATTTCACGTCCCGAGCGCGGCTTTTGATGTAGAGCGAGCGACGTAAGCCTATTTATTTTCAGTCTACAATGTCATACAATGTTCTGAGCACCGATAGCACCTCGTATAATGTACAATATTTTCACATAAATTATTTAAATAGCTAGTAAACGATGTTATTGAAGTAGTATTGATTCGATTCTGTTGCAGCTAAAATTTAAAATACCTAATGAGCGCGTCTTAAAATAAGTTTATTTGTAAAATAAAAACGATAATGAATTAACGAATGTGACTGAACATTTTCTACGTATAATTTAATTTGGACCAGCTCCAGCCTCCACGGACAAATAATTTAAACGGCACGGAAGTTTAAGCTGAAATAAAGTATTAAAACGAGTTTTATGGAGCTCACTTATTTTGAATGATAGCTGAGCTTAACCACTTACAGCATTAATTTTCTTTATGAATCGCCTCGTTTCTGTGCCGCGTATTATAGCCGCAGTACTGGGCGGTCGTAGCCAATTCTGTAATTCCCGTTCGGCAAGAGAGCTGGGCGGCAGATTGTATCTTACAAACCATTACGCAAATCGAAAAAAACCCGTTTGTCGAACAAACCAACGTTACAAAGTAGCGCTTGTTCGAATGTAAACAATGCGAACGTTGAATAGAAGTAAACGAAAAACCGAGCGTTGAATTGAAAAGCCGCTGCTTGCTGAGAGAAGAAAAAAAATCACCGAGCTTTAAGCGCTGGAAAAGTTGGATATAACAGCGCGAGTGCGACTAACATGGAGCATTGTCAGCTCTCCTTGACACGCAGCAACGGCCGCAACTCCTAACAAACTGCTGGGGATTTTATCACGCGCCTCGCTCCAGTGAACTGTACTGGGGACAAGCAAACATTTGTGTATGATGCATTTTAAACCGTACTATATATCAAGAACTAAAACGGGCCGTCAAAAACAGACGATCCTACTGGTCGCGTTTATTCCGTTTTGAGGAGAGACGAAAATATAACTGTATTAACAAAAAATCAGTTTTTATTCCGATAAAAATGTAGAGAAACGAAATGTTTGTATATTCGAGTGCATATATGTGAATACACGCATGTTTGTCTGTTACTTTCTATTCAAAGTACACTCTAGATTTCTTCATAACATTCAGTTATTATTTATGTCACTAATGAAAGAGATCTCTTTAAGAACCACGCTATTGTACATAATTTCATTGTCATAAATTTTTTGTTGTCGTTTTCGCTGAGTACAACATAAATAAATAAAGTGATAAGTGTTTAACAGAAAAGGGAACAAATTTTATATTTTAGTGTGAGAATTACCAAAGATGTTCGCAGTTGTTAGAAGCGGTGGAGAATCAAGGGAGTTTATATTTGATGGAGACATAAAGAGTCCATTTGTAGCGGCGCGTCGAGGGCCCCTTGTTTATTGCCGACACTCAACATGACCGCTAAGACTCGCGGCAACCGAACGAGACGCGCTTATACAAGTGTTCAGCTCGTTTCCGCCTGTAATATAAATTCATGTATGACATAAAATTACATATTATACCAATTATTTTTCAATAATGTTTTATAAAAACCAAATTGTTAACGTATGTAGCATTAATTTTATATAAATGAACAAAATGAAAATTCAGAATAAAAAAGGAAAAACGAGATACAGATCCGCTATACAGAAATAGATCGTAAAAGTAATTGTATTCATGTGTCGAAGATCTTAATTGTCATTGAAAACGAATTAACGGATTCCATGAATGTCCAGGAACCCCGAGGCGTTCCAAATGATTTCTCGTAGCAAATTGCTTTCTAAAATTCGGTCTGAGAAAACAACGGCATATTTGTATATAGAGATATTGAACATGGAAGAAACTTATGACGTCTGTAAGAATAAAAATATAAAGCCCTTGTTGAAGGGCAACCCTTACACCGAAACGGAGTATGATACAAAATAATAAAATATTCAACACAAATGCGCCTAAAATAACATCCTTGAAAATTATTTAATTGTATCGCAGTATGTGATATCAATGGTCCAGTTTTCCATCAGGGTAAATGCTCCAATAGCTTCAGGCCCCGACGATTCCCGAGTATTGGATTTTCACTAAAGTCCATACAAACTGAATTTGACCGGACTTCTATATATATTTTCATCAAATAAGGTTTTCAATAGAATCGCAGAGTAACTTATTTTGTATTAGAGATTTTGAAACTATCTGAGTTGCTGTAGTCGTGGTTATAACTTTTTATATGCTTATAAAACGGTCTAGAACTTCTAATATATAAATCTCGTGTCATAGTGTTAGTGGTCAAATTCCTCCGAAACAGCTGGACCGATATTTATTAAGTTTTTTTCAGTATATTTGGCAGATCTGAGTATGGGTCGTAGTCTATTTTTTATAACCTTAAGTGATAACATAGTTTGAATTATTGTTAGCCGAATGCAAAAACTATGTAAATCTCATCCATGAATTAATGTTAAATTTTAATTATGTATATTAAAAACCTTATAGCTAACAACTAACATGAGACCTCCTCGAAAATCCTTCTCGAAATTTTTTTCTTCATCTTTGTCATTATGTTTTTGTCATCTGTCATCCAATCATATAGCTTGACCCCACTAGAGACTTTTATGTAATGACTCTCACTGATTGAACGCTAATACTAATAGCTAGTGAAAAAAAGACAATAGAACATCTTCGAATTCGATTTTCGAAACTAAAATACTTATAATTTATCGGAACTTCTTCATTAGTGTCATCTTCTGCTGTGTCCACTCTGCTGTAGTGTGATATTGGAGGATGACCGATATCATCGGGCCACAACTAATCCAATCCCACTTCCGCCGACGCGTAATATCGTGACAGTCATAGCTTTTGAATTGTAATTAAAATAAAAAAAATCGTATAATAACTCGCAAATACTTCCATGAGACTAAAACAAATGAACGCTATTTACACTTTGAGCCCTTGACTTCATAAACAGCTGTAGTCATTTTATACGACCAAAAAAAAACAATATCGATGCTTAGTAAAGCGAAAGCACGACATGAGGTGTATAAAACGAATGAAAAAAGCAATATGTCGCCGCGCACACATGTTTGCGAACTGGCGTTAAAAACAGACCTATCTCAAAGAGTCTTCTTTTGGAAATCAATTCGTAGTTTAACATAACACGAGCGCACTGGTTTTTGCCGGCGCGACCGCTGACACACGGCCTAATGCGCAACCTGCACGATTGGCTGCGAGTGATCTATCGGCCCTGCCGCTATCTGTGGAATATTCAATTTAAACGATCCTGACAGAGATATGGCTTCCCACGCACACACACATACGTATATGTCTCCGTTTGATTGAAATTGTTGTCCACAAAAACCTCAGTGGTATAAATAAACGTGAATTCATGTTTCACAGCGAATTATCGTTTTACAAAAAGTGATAAAAACATAATTATTAATATTCAGCTACTATTATACGCTATACCACTCACGGGGTAAGCAGATACTGCCAAATACCTTTTTACAGAGATCCATGCTTCTTCTAGATTTAGCACTTACTTATTCAATTATTTTTATCATTTCATTTTACTACACTTTTAATATAACGTAACATCACGCCTGGAATCCCCGAAGGGCTAGGCAGAGCAATGCAGAACATTCCCACGATTCATTAGTTACATTTACGTCCCACTATGTAATAGGCGGTGAGCCTATTGCCATGCATCGGGCACATATCCAGACTCCGAACCCACTACCAGAAATTCTAAATTAGAAATTTTTTTAGTGTTGGACCCGGGAATCGAACCCGGGACCTCCCGGTCGGTAGTCGCACATGCAACCAGCACAACCAACGAGGCAGTCTAATTAATCCAATAGTTAGACTATTGGATTAATTAGACTGCCTCGCCTGCCTGCCTCGACTGCCTTAATATGTATATCTAACAAATTTTAAAATAAATAACGATATGGTTATGACGTGGCTATCGGCTATCAAGTTAGCTGATTGAAAATTTTGCGACAGCAGCGCCAATTTAGCTGCTCCAACTTAGATTGCAATCGATCGTACCGGTCCGATCGCTTCTGAAGTCATTAAAGTATGTGTGTATTGTCATTACAATACATACATACTTTAATAGTTTTAAAAGCGATTCTCATTACATCTATGAAATAATAATGCAAACAGTTTGCAACGTAATCAAGAAAGGAAAAGTGCGAGAAACAATGGATCCCGGTCTGAATAAAATTAAATACACTATTTAGTGGAAACTAATATTTATAATACATTGACCTAACGGGCCATTTGAAATGTCAACACGGAGTCGTCGAAAGTACTTTTCTTCCATTCTTTCCGGGAGTCCGGAGAGCCCTCAAGACTCAAGGAAATTGACAATGAAGGTAAAGTTTATCTTCCACTGTCAGCCGTTCGAGGGGTCGCGACGTGACCCGGCTGCCTGATTCCATTACGGAGCCGCGGCCAAACCGACAATGGAAAATTAAAAGTCAAATTTTTACACAACCAACGAGCCGTTTATTCAATCGAATATTTAATATGGCCTCTGTTATAAAAGAGCTCTATTTCGCTGAAAGAATAACCAAGATGCTATAATCTTTGGGGGAACCTCGAAGCTTTATTGTGACGCAGCAACGTATATTTTGGAATAACTTTAATTCTTGTCTGCTTCTCTGCTCGACCGTGGCACGATAAGGTTTTTTGCAAATTCCCGTTAAATTCCTGTAAAATGAAATTTTCATTAATTGACATAACTAACATGGTAACAACGTAACCAATTAAGATATCCTCAGTGCAAATATTTCATCTTAAACCGAATAAATAAGTAAGAAAAGTTATAAATCACTTCTCAAGTCTAACATATATTTCAGTAAAAATGTAAATATATTATATCAATGCAAAATAAAGGAACAAAACTCCGATTCATTAATTTGTCACAAAATGTTGTCTACTGCGTGTGTGTGGTATATAAATTATCGATATAATCTTAAAATCGAGTAATAACACTCGAGCGAGGTATCAATTGGTTCCATTTATCTTCCAAATCTATATTAAGGGCCTGTTGGATATCTCAACTTTGATCACGACTTTTAAAAAGGCACCAAATGAATTAAAGATTTTCATCAAAGCAATAAAAAATTCATTGGTTTTCGACTCACCTTTGATGAGTGGTGCGAAGTTAATCTAAGGTTCGTTTTTTTATTCTCAGACCTTTTTATTCGGCAACGTCAATTTTGTTATTTATTTTTTATATAAAAAGAACTATAAATGCATTCAGTGAGTTCTTATTTCGTCTTCAGTCCCTACAAATATAATCTCCTAGGTTCCTATGCAATTAGAAAACGCTTAATAATGACTATTCTAAATTTTTACACGGTGAATTCTTACAGAAAATCAAATTAACGCAAATTTTCAAATAATGAATCCTTTGATAAAAACTTAGGACACCTATTTATTAATAGCATGATCAAGTGCACATATTTTATTTTGTTTATTTATTGATATAGTGTCTTTAAGACTGGTCAATATGCATCCTATATTACTCGGACACCATGTATATAGTCCACAAAACGTCCACACAGGCTCGCTCACTCCTCTACATCATCATTGTCAACACGTGTGTTATCGTTACAATGTCGTACACGAGGCCGCGCCGCGTCGGCCAACTGCTTGTTAGCCAGCTACAAGTCTATCATCGATATTGATTTCTACAGGGCTTATTATCAAATTAAATAGGAAACAGACAGATATAGGCACATAAAGAAATAATTAGTCACTATCTATAAATCTGTACTATCTATCTGTACATTGTATTATATGAAGCGCATACTCGTGCTTATTGTGTTCGGCGTTTGTTTGACAATAGCCAAATATTACAATAACAGTAAAGTTGGTTTGACATTCTAAAGCTCTGAACTATAAAATTAAATCGCCTGCCATCAGAGTTTCCTGATTGGTATAATCCGGGACATTCCGTGGCAGTTTGCCGTCCTAGACGAGCGAATTATGTTTTGGGTCACGTCGTCATTTTCGATCGGGCCTGCCGGCTAACGTCTGTTTGGATTCGGCGAAGTCTATTTCGAATTAAATTAAGGAAAACCAAAAGGGATGTTGTACAAATGCCGTGTAATATTATTAACATAAGTAAACATACACATTGTTGTGTGATGTTTCACACATCAGTAATTATAAGTCAATCGCTTTACACTGGGTGCAAATCCAGAATTCGAGCTAATGTAGGATTTTTGAGAGACAAAATCTAATAATACTTAGGCGATCGCACTTGCAACCATTAGAGCAATTAAGGGGTCATCAACAAAAATTGAGTGAAAAAAAATACTTTTCTATGTATTGATATGTATCTATTCTCTACGTAACATCACGCCAGTAAACTGCGAAAAGGTAGGCAGTGGAATGTAGTACACTCCCAGGTTTCACCAGTTACGTTTACTTCCCACTATTGAATGGATGGTGGGTTTATTACCATTCACCGGGCAAGTATCACGACTCCAAGTCGACTCGACGACTCCAAGTGCCGATAATCGAGCCTGGATTGGAATGCTGGCTTTCTCTATCGGTAGATACGCTTGCAACAAACACTACCACAGATACAGTGATTTCATATTCATCACATTAAAAATGCAGTACTTTGCAGAAATCAAATTGCAAAAATGAATGTTGTGAAAAAAAGCCAGAACAAAAATTCGTAAAATAACACACTTAGCTCTTTATAAGCGGGCTACGTCGCACTCTTTCACATGTAAATAGGCTCGGCGCCTGTTGAGCTCGCATCCCATCGCACTCCTCGCTGGCTGACATGGAACACATTTTAGCTTACGAATATCATTGAAATTTACATTTAATTTTTAATTATCTTCTTATTCTTATTTTACTACCACGCCAAGTCACGGGAGAACCAGAGAGCAGCTACTGAGTATTAAATATGATGCTATTATCTCAATTTTCTTATCCTCCTAGAAGTTTAATACATTTGGTTTATTTACTCGTATGCTGTCGGACACAACTGATTATTCGCTTGGCGGAATTTCACGAACAGTAGATTCCACTGAAGATCAGCGGATACCCAAGTCTCAGTGGGTTAATTTTCGTCTATAAATATAGAATCAATTCTCTTGTCAATGTGTATTTCTTTATAGTCTTCTTGTAGGTAATTGTTAGTTGTTTAATGAATGTTTCATTATTATCATCAGCCTATTGCCGCCCGCTGCTGGACATAGGCCTCTCCAATAACACGCCATTGAGCTCGATCTTCAGCTCTTCGTATCCAACCGCTGCCATCCACTTTGCGTATGTCGTCACTCCACCTAGCAGGAGGGCGTCCTACACGACGTTTGCCAAGGTGTGGTCTCCAGAACTCCAGAATACATCTACTCCAGCAGTTATTGAGCATGCGTTTGTTTGTTGCGTGAAAGTAATAAACCTTTTTCTATACTATTCTATTTAATTTGTACGATAGATGTCAATAGTTTCACTGGGTGAAGGATTAAAAACAGTCGAAGTGAATGATTACTATTGAATTACGAGATAAATAAAATGCCCTTATCAATACAGAGGACAGATTGAATCGAATACAGGACTGTTGAGAATATTAGTATTTCGGTAAAAGTAAATTGCGAGCCACTTGACTGTTGAGAAAAGTTCCAAAAATTGATTATATTTGTAAGTATTATTATTGTGACCAAGCCGATGAGGCGGTCAAATATATTTTATTGTTTTGCAATTCAAGTCAGATTCAGTGTATTAGAAAAGACGATGTGCCCCTACGAGGATTACAGGCTTAATATTAGATTTTATCCAGAAAATTTTACGACTCTCATAATATGGCTTTACTCAGGCCGTTTAATCCGATAAATAAGTTTTGGAAAATCAATTAGTTTCAGTGTTGTTCAGCTCGCGAAGTTGGCTATTGAGTTAGTCCCGACGGTATATTGGACTGAAGCTGTGAAGTTAGTACAGTCTTCTTTTGGTTCAGTTCGAAATAATTCTTCTTGAATCCTTTTGAATATTGAAAACACTACAGAAATACTATGCACTTTGCGTTCAGGCCTTCGCCAAGTTTTTGTGACAGTGTTGATTTAATTCAGCTGTCTATTCGTTTTGGAATATATTATTGAGAAAAACAGTTAATAGAAGTGGGCGATGGGTTAGCAAAGGTTATATACAATAACAAAACTGTGGATAATATATAATTATGTAAACTACAAAATCCAGACATCTCAACTTACCTGGGCCTATTTTGCTACATTAGGGACAAATTGTATATTATATTCTAGATCTTAAACAAGCTTATTATATTAAGCTGTGTGAACCTAAGCCTTGTTAATAATTCAGTCGATTTGGACGAACTTATAAATCATACTTATCAAATGAAGACATACATGATTTAGAAAACTAAACCTATATGGATCCAATTATATTCTTTGTCTTATTTCTAGATCAATTCGTAAATAATTGCACATTGGAAATTAGTTTTTTTTTTATTTATTCTTTAGTGTAACACTTGAAGATTGTGTACACTGTACAAAAGACAAATTTATTGCCTATTGGTATTCTCTACCGGTGAACCCTTGGTGACGGTAAAATATTGGCGGCCGCAGCGGAAACGATAAGAGTCTATAAAAAACCAATATATATAATATATGATCATGTAACAACAATGTAATGTAATCATGTAATACATAATATTATATATGTACACATGAAAACGTGGGCAGAGGAATGCAGAACACTCTCACGTTTCAGCAGTAATGTTTACATCCCACTATAGAATAGTTGTTCAGCCTGTTGCCATACACGGGGCAAATATCCACACCGCGAACCACTACTAGGAAAAATAAAGAACATTTTAGTAGCCTACTACCCGGGAATCGATCCCAAGACCTACTGATCGGCAGTCGCGCTTGCAACCAACACGACCAACGAGGCAATCGCTGAATAGCCTAATAGCTGAATATACAAACTATAGATAAGGTTAACCAGCCCTGTCATTGCCTAAGGAAACCCAATAAATGAATACAAAGTTGCTCGAATTATTAGTACATCGAGGCGCTGTTGAGGAAAGGCAAAATAAATAAATCCGTCTACCGATAAAATGTTTAGCCGTATGATAAATGAGAGGGAAACCTTTTTCTGAATACCGTTTACATTCTTTTTGTTAAGTATAGAAAAAGATAATGACGATAATCGTAAAGGTTTTTTTCTTTTTTCACAAAAGAAATATATGGTATTTTTATAGGAACCATTTACTTTCATAAACTTATTATAAGAGTGAAACAATTTTTCAACAATCTAAATATGTATTACCTTTTATCGAATTATATTATTTCACTTTTAAAGGTTGAACAGTTACGGATCATGTCAGCTCAAATTTACAATGTTTTCATATCATAGTCATAATTTCAACCATCTTATCAGGTTCTATTCCGCTGCTGGATATAGACCTACTGAGATGTAGCCAAAATACTCGACCTTTCTTTTTCAAATCTGCAGTCCACCAGGATAAGGGTCCACCCTACAATAAAATCGACAAATACAATTAAGACGGCTACAGAAAAAGAAGTTCTGGGTTCAAATCTAACAAAGTAGTATAGAGTATTTCTCATTTGAAATTCCCAGAATCGCGCATTCAGTGGTACGTATAAAATAACTGGTGATAAATGGCAGTAAGACAATCTTCTGCCTATACCTTCGCGTAAATACAAGCGCCTTGTTAGATTATATTTTAAAACCTGTCACACGCAGCTCTAAGGTATAATTATCTTGAATATTAACGAAACGATAGTCCTTAAGACATGTGTGTTATAGATACATAATTTATGGTAATGATAGATACTATATGCGCATGTGCACGTCTAGTTCCAAAATGTATCGCATCGAGGTAATTTTAAAATATTTTTATATTTATATAAAATATTTGCAGCGCACTGAACTGCTTCATATTGTATAACAATATTCTTTTTTGTATGGAGATAAATTTGTTTTTTTTTCAATATGTAAATCAAAACCATATAAATATAGAAATGAACTTAAAGACTACCTTTTGATATAACTAGATTTATAGAAAACACCTATTTATTTTTATAAAACTTTATTGAAAGAAAGCAGTCGTTTGACTGCCTCTTTGGTCGTGTTGGTTACAAATGCGACTGCCAATCGGAAGGTCCCGGGTTCGATTCCCGGGTCGAACGCTACAAAATTTTCTAATTAAAAAAATTCTGCTAGAAAATCTAATTAGAATTCTGGTAGTGGTTCGGAGTATGGATATGTGCCCGATGCATGGCAATAGGCTC
>DWEI01002765.1:0-13779 GCA_018245875.1 Mysoria ambigua | reverse complement strand
CGTAACCGGTGAAACGTGGGAGTGTTCTGCATTCCTCTGCCTACCTCTTCGGGGATTACAGGCGTGAAGTTACGTTATAAATGCTGTTTAGCCCTCGAACAGAAATCAATTTCTTACACAAAACTCGAACAAGTTTTGTGTATGAAAATGTAAGGATGGAATGAAAGTTCTAAGGAAGCGTTTATGCCATTAATTATTTATTAACACCTTAAAAACTTTCTGAATTAAGGTGTAATCAAAGACGTCTTACTTTATCCGAAGCTTTTCCAAAACATTCTTTAAGTGATACCAAACATACCGTATTACGCTACACACCAGAGACAAAGATAGTTAAGGATATACAGTCCTTTATATATCTTTAAATAATAAAACAGATGTTACAGTAATCTTATCTTCACGATAATACCAACATTTTATCACTTTCCAAAACGTCTATTGAATGTACCTATATATATTGTATTCTATTTGAGGTGTTGTATAAAGAGTTATAAGTAATAGACAAATGAGTAAGCAGTTTCGGAAATAAATTAATAGTGGATTTCAAATACCTTTGACTCGTCCATTAACTTAGTTAGTTAACCCTCCCTTGCTGCCCGCATTTATCAATACTCGCATTAAAAAGAAGATGAACATAGCAAAAGCGCATAGGTCTATGGGGATAGAAAAATATGGTGCCGGGTCCTACCTACCCCGTAAGACGTGACGCAACAAATGAATAACATTAGGTAAAAACAATTATAACAAATATAATACAACCACAAAAAAAAAAGCTTTAAAGTTTTCGAATATAGAGTTTGAACTTTAAAAAATTGTACACTATACGCTAGAGTTGAAATTATATATCAAGTGACTCTACATTTTAAACTACAAAAAACCGACAGATAATTATCTACATATGGCACGCGTATCAACATGAACTTATCCGAATATCGTCTTATAAGGTTATTGTCATGTTAAAAATTGTTAAGAGTAGCCATGGTTTTATGAAAGAAGCATAATAAAAACCATCGTATGTAGAATATCATACGCCTGAGTATATAGAAAAACACTCTACCAGAATAAATATAAGATACTTAATAGCTCTCCAGTAATATAAATTATACAGATGGTTATTTCCATTTTGGCGAGGTCAACGACTGATCTTATTTTTTTTAGAGCTTTAACAATGTGAGCTATCACAAATGTAAATATACTTATTGAGTACGTGAGAAAAGCAATTTGCAATATTTTTTTGATTTAACAATGTAGTATTCAAAAATAGAATTTCTCATGTTTGAAATTATGCAGCAAATTCTATAATATAATAATTTTATTAAACATTAACTATCGCGCACTTGCAGTCCTATTCGCAGTCGGATATGAAAATACGTAATACAGTTTACCTATTTTATATTGCTAATTTAATGAAATACAAAATTATCTGAAACATTTAGTACACTACGTATTAAGTTTAAATACATTTCACCGCAATCATTTCACATAATGCCACAAAGACTCCAAATGAAACTGAACAAACAACAAAAACAAGATTCTAATGTACTGATTGTTAGGACCTGGGTTCAAATCTCAGTTCGGGTACCATTGGATTTTTCCAACTTAGATATTCTAGTAGCTTCTCGGAATATACATTCAATGTATGTATGACAATAGACTCACCACCTATTTCATAGTACATAGAACGTAAACGTAGCTAATAAAACACGGAAGTTCTTTGCCTATCTCTTCCGGGATTACAGTCGTGATATTACGTTTACATTCTTCATAAATTTCGTTAATTACAAAAGACAAAGACAGGTACAAGTTTTTCTGTCTACATCATCACTGTTATCAGGCCGCCTACTGCGAGACCTGTACATATTAATATCTGCCTCAGTTCTTGCTAGCGATAAAACAGGTCCTTAAAAAGCTTTCTGCTCCCAAGAGTCCATTAAGGGAGACATTTTATAAAATGCAAATTAATAAAGTCTTCACATCCACAAAAAATACAACGGCCCGCGTGTTTCCTCGAACGGCCCTCGATATGTTATGGCAATTAACGACACGGTTTTTCTTTTATCTTGAAACTGCCAAAATTATTTTAATGTGCGATAAATAATGTACTTAAAAACCTACTGCACTTCTTTACATACAACATTATCTTCATACGCGCAGACTGTTTAAAAATTTTCGGTTTCGTAATGGGCTCTACATTGATAAGTCACATGAATTGAATAAAACGCCATCAATAAAAAGTAATTAGACGAGGCAGGGGAACAGGCGGCCCCCTTGCGAGCGACGTGCGCACAAGGAGCGCGCTGCAGTGTATTGTCGGCACTGCATTGTTGCACCACCTGGCTCGCACGGAATGTCGGTGCACCAGTGGCCACAGCGGGCGAACAATTATCATACGGGCAATTATTGAATGTAATATGATCATCAAATCACAAAGTCCATATTCAAATGACGAACACGTTTAATGTTAGATTTTATAAATATATTATAAGTATCTTCTAGAAAATCACTAGGCGTGACGAATACTTCTTAATGTATTAACATTATTATTATTATATGATTAAATTAAATAATTATTTTTAATAATAACAATTTAAAAGGAGATAATCAGTTACAAAAATAAGGATTAAGGATGAGGAAAAATAAGGAAATTTGTCAATAAGTAAAAGCAAGGGCCAATTGTTTTACAAGTATTTTTAACGGTGAGACTTGTAAATGAAATATTCCGTAGATATATACTGTAACACACAGTCACTGGGCAAATCGGCTTAAAAAGAAGATATTTCTAAGTCTCACTATGTTTATTTATTTTAGATCCTACTCTCATGAAAATAGAAATCATTGTGCATTGTAAATCAAGGAGGCGCTTTTTGTATGATAGGCTATTTAGTTCCAAAATATATTTTCCCGGATACCTAGGGTACTAGCAACATAAATCTAAATACTAAATCGGTTATTATACCCGCTAACTATTTAATTAACTTTTTCATTTTGTTACATTTTAGCGTAATTATTTTTCCGTTTTAAATATTAACTCTCTTATTCATTAAGTAACATAGGGGCGTCAGTTGCCACTTAATTTCTACACAGAGGAAACTTAAGCCGCAAGTTACATTTAATAGACTTTATACTACCTCCGACTGCGACTTGAAATAAATTAACGTGGCAAGGAGCGCCCGACCCGCCGCGTCCGGGATCCCGCGCTTTGTTAGCACTGCAACTGCATCGTGCCACCACCTGGCTCATTAATGGCTTCAAATCGCCGCCACGCACGCCACAAGCACGTATGTAAACGTACTTTATATACCACATAGGGCAAACATGAAACTGCTGATAGTGCTTCGGAAAAACGCTCGTCGCAAGCTTGTCAAATGAGCGTGTAAGTTTTTGGTGACAAACGCATTAATGATTTCAATAAACGTGATAAATCATAAGGGTTAATAAAACATTGTTCCACACTTTTACTTACACCTCGGTGAATTATGGGCGTAAAATGCCTAGCGCTTATATAAAACTTATTCTTGGAATGAAACCAACTATGAGACGGTTTGTTGTTTGTTCTCCTTCAATTTCACCGCTCACAACCAGAGTTTCAGGTTATAATCAATTTAATGATATAGTCAAACAAACCTTCACTGCAATTATTACATTTCATTTGAAACGTATATTCATAATTACCTCGTGAAAACAGACTTAGTATCGATTTATTGCAGATGAATATAAAATCAGTTGGCTGTCTGTACGACAAGCTGACAAGTAAGACTGGCGTTATAAAAAAAATTTGTGACTTTAGTGGGTTCATAGAATTCATTCCGTCGGTGACCGCCGGTCGGCGGCTGACGCCCCGTCAGTGGCCCATTTGTAGCAATTAACGATTTTGTTTTATAAGACGTTCAATTTATTGTACCGCAAATGGGCATGTTGAAATTATAAGCTTAGTTATAAGCAATTTTCAACAAAAGAGTATAGTGTCACTGGTGAAAAATAAAAGAAACAGTATTGCATTAGAGAATGCAATAATCCAAAGCTGCAATTTATAATGAAATGAAAATCAGTCAATATCATTAACACGTCTCTCAAGTAGGAGTATATGATATAATAAATAGAAATAATTTATATTTATTATACTGTTATATGTTGTTATAATATTTTTTTTTCTATTATTATCTTCTAAGTACCAAATAGCTAAATAAATAAAAGTAACAAGATGTTTTATCGAGCAGTTGAAGACCGAGCAGCGATTGTAGTATGTGATAAAAAAATATTACAAATCACACAGCTGGTGTTTTCAAGTCGTTGGAGAAGAAGTCGTATAAAGTCACGTGACTGACTTCAGCCCGGTGACTGTCCCGCGCGCTGTCGACGCCGCGTCGCTGGCCCATTTCTTACAACCCATTGACTTCAGCCATTCATCAGGCTTTTCAAATGAGAGCTTTAATGCGCCTCGCTGCAAATGGGGACATATATTTTCTTCTGTGCTTATTGCAAATGCAGGTATTAACACGCGAAACGACTCATACAACAGTACGGAAGACTACTTTAAATAATTATGAGGTGTAATTGTCGGTTATTATACAAATGTTTAAAGAGATTTATAAGACTTTCAAATAATAGCACTAATAATAGGTTTCGTTTTAAACTCACCGCAATTAATGATTGGTTTAGACATTCGTATTTAGATCTAATCCAATTATAGTTTTCTCAATATAGTTAATTAATTACATTTACTGATCAATGATAACTATACATTTACTGATAACTATACCATGCTGCAATTCCATACGGGCCATTACAAAATTAATAGTTACTAATGTTATGTGGATTTCTATTCGAGATATCTTTTCACAAACCGTTACATGCAAACACGTAAACGCGGAGCAACCCTCGAATTTGCGATTAGCTTCTTTTTAATCCGGCTTTTAAAACTGCACGACAATAGGTGAGGCACACACCACGCGGGGGGTTATCTCGCAAAAAATCCTTTCTTTGCACTGTGTGAGTCGAGGATTTGGGCAAATATTTTTATTACAAAACAAATGTTTGCCGTGTCCTCATCAGCTGGGGTTGAATGAAAACGTCATTCATCGGCCACCTTTTTTCCGTTTCTATTCTCTTCCGCTCAGATTTGAATATAAAGACCCGATCGATGGCACGCCGTCATTTCTGTTTGATATGAAACGCAACCATTCTAAAATACGTTCTATGGCGAAACGAAGTTATGGCCGGTCTTTATTACATACTGGAGAAACTTACAAGAGTTCCCTTGAACTCGCAACGGAAACGAATCGTGTCACGGATATCGTGCACATGCGGTAACGGTTTTATTTATGATATGCAATATACGCGCCCATTTTACATTCGCAATATCAACGATCGCCGTCCGCTGAATTTAACTTAATCACAGTAGACAAAACAAGGATATTTGATTGTGCAAACCGATGGATCCCGAGGAGGCAGCCACTAAAAGAAATTAATCGGCGTGTCCGAAAAAATAAAACAAAAGGAACAGTAAATCCCACACTGGGCGAAGACAATATATCGCGTCGTCATAAACTTGTCCCTCTCCCGCCAGGCGGCGCCAGCGCCCCCGCCCCGCGCTCCCGCCGCTGCACGCACGTGCGTGCTCAGCTACTCGTCTCAGCCATTCAGAACACGCGCGCTTAACCCATAACATGCCCTGCTACACGCACTTAAGGTTCAGAACTAATATATCAGCTCTCTACCCGCTCTACACGATCTATAACTCACCATACGGCGTCGCCATTAAGCGCATTTTGTTTTGCCGACAAACCGCATTCCGCGCGTCTAATAGCGATCGCATTGTCGATGAATATTTGAACTTTTGTCCTTTTTGATTAGCGGTTGTCGTGGCGGATGCGATTTTTATTAAAGATACCGTCCTGATTTATTGTATTGTGCAAACATAACGGTGACGCAGCCCTTCGGCAGTTTGCAATGAAGACAAATTATAAACCGTTCAATATGCAAGCGTAATATGTGTATGCGTACAGATAATTTAACACTGGACTGCCGTTGTAATGAAAAAAGCGACACGAAAACTCCACTATTACATTTAGGGATCGTCACTTAATGAGTCCAATCCCCCACGGACCGTACCGTAAAGTTAATAAATTGTACAGGAGAGTCGAATCATAAACAACAGCGTCATAGCAGCATTATGCACCCCAACCGCACAACAGTTCCCCTGGGTATCGGCTCCTGACGAACGACCCAATAAATACCCATAAGGCAAAATGCGACACGTACAAAACATTCCGGGATATAAAAGCACTATGCAGTTAAGTAATATATTTCTACTTCAGGTATAGAGTGAAGTTATTTTATCGTCCCACTTAAACGTTCTGTAATCCAAGCAGTTAAAGTGTACAAGGGGGCGTCGCGTCGCTACTATGCAACGGCAATAAAAAATATACCTGCGCGGGAAAAATTCAGTTTTTTTTAACGTGAACAGTCCATAAATCTCTTTTATAATGGCGATCTACGAGTATTATAAAGTTTATATGAAAATTTATCTTACCCCCAAACATTTCCGTTATAGATCATAATAAATTTCAATACAAAAACAAAATGATTTATATGTTTTTAAGAAAACATTTGTACAACCTTGAAACGTACATATTGGAAGGGAATAAAATATGCATAACATATATTTTCGACAGATACCATGTCGATTTTGTAAGTACCGAAATTAAACCCAAAAAAGAAACAGTGTCAACATGAGTCACTTAGTATCATAAAGACATGGGCGAATGCATTTCTAAAAGCAATACCTAGCCCGCTTTCGCTACTGTACATTAATTGGAAGATTTTGGCTCGATCAAAGTAGCAAAGGTCTCGAACCTTACTCAGAGATCAGATGAGTCACCGAGAGAAATGAATACAGCATCCCAGCGCGCTCAGTACGGCTGCCCACTCGCGGACCGGTCCGGTAACTTGCAGTATTGGGAACAACAAATATATTTATACAATAACAACAAATCATAATATTATTATCTGATATAAATACTGAATACACGTAATTTACACGAACACTGCCTATATCTCACGTGCTCTAACCGATTTATGTCATTTTTGAATATGCTCCACAGCTTTATTTTTTTTATTCAACTTTCAACTATTATCATTTAAATGCGAGCGAAATCAGTCCACATACGCTTATCCACTGTGGCAGAGTATGGCCAAAAACTGTCTCGTTCAGACATAATACCCTTGTTTAACAATAAAGAAGTAATGATAACAATAAAACAAGAACAAAAAAGGTTAACTACAAATATATGTATGTAATGAAGTAAATAGCGTAACCGCATATGAAATACGTCAAATAATATAAATCGTAAAGTCATTGGGATGCCCTTACACGATAACTGTAGATTGGAATGCCCTTACCCAATTAACTAGACACATTGCTCTACATGTTTATGACGTTATTAAAATGTATTGTATGATCAATAACTATTATCTGCGTTTACAAATTGTCACAATTCTCAAATGGCATACATTGAGTGTTTTTCTCCGTGGACAAATGTAGAGTGTAGTCACATTAGACACAAATTAGATTTACTTTGCAACCACTATCTTCTAAACCATATCAATAACTGTACTAGATTCTGCTATACTCTATCTGCAGGACAAAAGTGAACTCTACATTAAAATTATGTCTTTGATGTGAACATGCTGTTCTAAAAGAGAGAACGTGTTTGTGAAAGTCGCATTAGATGGCATTTTATGCTTTGACTGAAAAGTAAAGGTGAGTGTACTTTAGTTCAAGTAAAATAAAAAATACACTGGATATAAAGAATGCATACATCGATTAATTAATACGTATGTTTTGCTAAAATTCCAACAAATTGAAATGTTTCGAACGATAGAAAAGTATACTTTGAACTTAAAAAAAGGAAATATAACACAGGATACTTTTTTACACATTGGTTCTTATTTAGGATAATATGATAATAAAATCAAGGTTTTTTCAGTATATTTTGTGTGATGATTAAGTATCATCACTCATGATACGACTCTAACAGAAACTGCCACAAACCAGAAATCTAAACATACTATAAAAAAAAATAACCATCGATAACTTTCGAAAAAGATACATCAGAAACATTTTGAGTAGAGTTCTAAAACGCGGCGATAAATTTAACATCGTTAATATTCAAACATAAATTTTTACCGTCCCAAACTCTACCTTTGATCGTATATTAAACCACATAATGTGGTCAGTCGAACCCTTCTCGGAATTGGTGTATCATATTACTGAAGAGGTGTTGACACGCGCCCCACGATGCCCTAACATCAAACACGCTAACTACGGCTAGATGTGTAATGTACTTGACTAAGCCACTCAATCGAATGTCTCTATTACGGCTTATTGACTGCGCGCCATAATTCGACCACGTACGTTGATGTTGCGAGATGTGTTACTTACATACATATGTACATATGTAACGGAATATTACGAAATATATTGCGTCATGATAACGACGCATAACGATGAAAAGTACGAATACTGTATAACTTTGTCTACCTCATTGAGGAGATAGCACACGACTCTATCTCATTTATAGTAAATTGAGTTTGAAAATACAAAATTTGGTTTTTGATTCGATCGCATAAAAATTTCTCAAAGAACATTATGATAGTGGGTCTAGTTTCTATAATATTATAAGGCACAAAATTAATGTAAATGAAGAAAATACAGTAAGTGATTTAGTATCCAATTAGTATAGAAATCAGGCGTAGAAAGTTCAGAAGATACTTTAGGCAGCGACGTATTCTACGATTAATGCTCGATTCTTTGTTGTCCGCGATCATTTCTCTGTCGTCGTTCGGGGCGTCCTCTCAAATTATAATAGCAGTTCGGCCCATGAATATTTCAAAGCAATATCAACAAAACAAAGACCGGATACAATGACAGGGCAGGATACGCGTCCGACACATTCGCGTCTAGACCCATGCTATGACGTCAGTCATTAAATTGAGACTTGTCTTAATTGGTATCATCGGCCGCTACGCGCCTTATGGTCGCTCGTTGACATCTTTTTGCCAATCGTGACAAGTGTCTACCGAACGCAGTGTTCTTAACCATGTGTTGTACATACGAACTCGTTTAAATATTTGACATTAAAAATATTTTTTTATACATGTAATACAAATGTAATAGATATCATATAACAGAATACATTTAGGGTTTTCTTAAATTGCAGCTTATTTACAGAACTTTTTTATCGCCATGCTTTATATGACGTAGAGTCCTTGAACTAAAATTCAGTATTTATCAACCGGAACCATAATAATAGTCATAATGATACCAATGTATATCGGTACTCTAACGTCGCTAAGTTAGTCAAACTTCTGCTCGGTACGTTAAACAGCGGTTCGCTAATCTGCGCCGTAGCGTTGCAAAACCCAGAACAAACTGGCTCGCTTTGTGCACTAATGAGGGCCACGTGGCTGTCCCCCGCAATGCAGACTGCACAATAAAACAATGGGCTATAGTTCTGCACTAGCTTTATTCCTGCAGGATGAATTCTCGCGTGACTCCGACCCGTTACTTGCGGGCCGCGGGCCTAATAACTATTCTGTTTATGGCTCGGAATGAAATCGACTCTACATTTCCGTTTGACACAGCGAACGTATACAAAATTCTTATTAGAAATTTTGTTTTATCTGTACAACACTGAAAATAACTAAATAGATTTTATATAAATATCTAAACACAACGACACATATATTAGCAACTGAAATGTTTGTAAACTAACATTCCATAGATTTCTTTAATTCTTTCCAATGTATTTTATACGTTACGCCAATACACTTTAGTTGCCATTTGGAACATCAAAACACCGAAAGCATCTCGGTATATTTATATTTAACGTCTCCCGTACTTACAATAACGATTTCTAGTCACGTGCCCTATTCAATCGTAATAAACATTGGAAAATGTCATAACTACAAAGTTTCAAGAAGTTTTGCGAACACTGTAAACATCATAGACAACCTATATTAAGTAAGCAATATATGAAAGTAGTCATTTGTGCGTAGATTTACGACAAATACCAGTGTCAACGTGAGTCCAAACGCAGTTTTCAGAGGAGCGCGTGAAGTTTGGAACGTCATGTTTATACACGCGCTGTCACCGTACAAAACATAAACATTGGGTATTCGGGACGGGCCGGTTGAATGACTCAGCCCTTCTCCACAATCATGGGTTGTGAGGGCTATTAGAGCGATTGTTAAGAGTTCAGTAACACGAGGTTGCCGGTGCATGTGATGATCGTTGTCATTTGTGTTGCCACTCACCTAATTGTGCGAAGACCTTCGGGCGGACGTTCTCCTGCCAGGCGGCGGCGGCGACGGCGAGGGTCGCCGCGGCGAGGGCACAGCGCAGCACGAGCATGGCACTAGTCACAAGTCGACATCACTTGAAGAGCACTCGCGGCGCGCGGCGTGGCGCAGCACAGGCGGGCGGGGCGCGCGGCGGCCGGCGGCGGACTGGCGGCTCGGGGAGTCGGGGGGCGCGCCTGCGCTGCCGGCGCCCCGCCGTCTCGCATGCGTCGGGCTGCGGAGTGCGGACCTCGCACGTGACGCAACCCTCCTCGCCCCAACGCACCCTCGCGGCTATCGCCGACCCTGCGACGTCATAATCGCGTTAAAAAAACTGCCTGCATATCCTAATGAACGCCGCTAAACCTGCAATTAAACTCTAAAGGGGCCGCCCGCGAGGTCTTTGTTTGTTAGGAATTTTCGGTAGGCATATTAAAAATTCGTTAGCGACATCTCGAGGGCGTGACGGCAGTTCAACGAATCGTAAGGTCGCAATTACAACTTTGACGGCTAACAACGGGGATGTTGGGCCCATTGCTCCCCAAAAGCTCCGGTTACCCACCCTTCCAGGGAAAAATCTGAATTGGAGACTGCGACTAATTGACGTACATGTTGTAATTATGGGTTCCAGTAGCCATGGACAGGCGACCACGTCCGCCTTTTATTTCACAGTTATATGGCTCTGATTGTCTAAATGAAAATAAACATTTTTCTTGATTACACAAATGAAATTAGTATAGAACACGTTTCTTCCGTGTAATTTTCATAAACAATGATGTTAGGTAACATAAATGATTCAATGTATTGATAACAAAACAGTAATTTAAACAATATTTTCACAACATCAATTAGAGTTAAACCAAAATCAGAACCATATATTCTAATTACACACACCGTAAAATTAATCAATCGTAACTAAACTAAATAAACGTATATCGGAACCGAGCGCGGCATAAAAAATTAATTCAATGTTACAAAGTTCTAACTCCCGTGGCCCGAAAAGGGAAGTAAAACTTTATCGAAATAAAAACTTTTTGTACAACACTGGGGTCCTTGGTAGCGCATTCATTATTATTAATACAGCAAAGTTGCTCCCTGGTAATTTTATTCAAGCAATTTAGAACTGTGTCAAAGTAATTTTAGTTGGGTGTTAGCGTAGAGATGCATTATAGCGGCCGTGTGAAAATCGATAAAATAAACATTAATTGTGCACGCGGCCTCTCGGAGCGTGCGCCGAGGAAGTGACTCCCACTCGTCGGCTCTACAATAGCCAAACATTGACTCACTTGGCGTTGTAACATATTAATATTCTCCCTGTTTACATTTATTCTGTTCATTCGCATATTTACAATACGCGAGATGCGACTGTCTTTAAACATCCTTCATAACACCGCGTATGAAACCAGACCTCGGACTGTCGGTCCATCCCGAAAACATACAAAAGTTAGGACGGTACGTACATAAACATGTATCTTATATAGATTTACAATAGTAATACATAATATTATTAACAGAATCTCGATACAATAATACTAAAATAATAAAACATGCGAACTGAAGAACATGAAATGCCAAAAATACATCAAAAGAATCACACAGCGTTACACGCAAGACATCGATTTGCAAGAAACCTTCGACTGACACACACACACACATGCAAATGTAAAGAAACAATACCAATTCCATTATTAATATTACCAAATAAAACAAAGCCCATACACCCTAAACTCAGATTACAAGAGTTAATTTTTGAACAGTGTATAATATTTGAATTATTCCATAAAAATTTAATAAGGTTTCATATGTGAATCAGACACAAGACATTTGTAGCCTTACTTCGAAGTATAATAATAATAATAAAGAATCAAGAGAACTTATGTTATTGTAACCAGACGGCTTATAAACTACATTATACACATGCCTTTACATAGTTTTTTTACACCCAAATATCAGAAAATATATTTGTACTCATAATACAAATATTTATTCTGATATGGATTCGAACCGACTATGCCCGGTTCGTAACCAGACTTATTTGGAACTCAATACTCTCTGCCTATACCGTATGAGACCTGCTCAGCCGCCATAATGCATTAACTCTTCCAATATCAGACGCAAATGAACCATACTCGCTCTTGTCCAATTGATAAAACTTAACTCAGATCTCACGACGAAAACTTCATAGCTTCTAATGAACGTGATCCCGGTTGAGATCTTTGGCATGGCCCGGAATCGAATGAAACTTTTCACTAACTTCTCATTCCTACGTTTAAACAGTTTTAAGTAGGTATATTAGGAGAGGATAGTTTTTAAGTAATTTCGTTCCTAGAAATTTCTATACAATTTTGTTCCGACTAAACTCGAAAACACGATTTAGACTTTATTTTAAAGACATGTTAAGACTTTATATGTAGGGTTTTATTGCGTAAATACCACTGCAGCTGCGTCTGCCGCTAAACGTGTGTTAATTTTATTCCGGTTTAAGGATTTTATAGACACAACAATATAGAAGAGATTTAGTATATAATATTGACTGCCTCGTCGAATGCTAATCGAGACGTCCTAGGTGAATTCGAATTTATTAGAAGGGATATTTTATTAAAAGGTGCATAAACAATTACATCTGGACTAATTCGCAAAATTCGCTGTAAACAATTTTGAAATCTCGATAACTTCCTTAAGGATCGGCAGACACAAAACAAATCTTTGTGCACGTCAAACTTCAAGTGGAGCTCTATTATAAATCCGCAGACGAGGAAGGTACGGGCGTCGAGACGTATTAATTGAGAGAATAAATTATAAATAATAAGCGTGCCTCCTACCATCCCCTAGATATCAACGATTAGCATTCAGTAAGCGGACGATAAAATTTATAGAGATAATAACTCACATATAATACGAACCAAATTTGCCAAATTAAACACACCATTAACATTAAGACAAACTTTATATTAAAATAATGATGAATTTTACAATTAGAAATGTATAAAACTTACATTTTTGTGTTTCTGTAACATATTGGTTAATATAAAAACAAACAGTGATCGTTTTAATAAATAGTCATTTAATATCCTTACTATACGTTTTTACTCAAATTTCTGATTGAAAAAAAAAAACTAAACCGTAAGTTTCAAACACCAAGCCGCGGCTAAAACGCAGTAATAAATTGTTTAATACACGAAAAACACACGTTTCTATTTATTTGCTTATTTTACTAATGGAAAAAAGCGCGGGCGCGACCGCAAAACGGATATTTCCCGTTAAACCTGCACCGTGTGGTCGTGTTGCTGGTTGATTTGTGCGTCAACATTTTGAGCGTTTTTTTTTTCCAAGCAAAGTGCCATTTATCTCCATATATAGTTACGTTAGCTTTTTAAAATTCTCTATTTGAATAGGTAAACGAAGCATTTAACTTAGGTTTGACAGTATTAATATTGACAT
>DWEI01002764.1:0-13779 GCA_018245875.1 Mysoria ambigua | reverse complement strand
CTTTCGTCTTTATTTTAAACAATCAAACACGGTAATACAGCACACGGAAGTCGAGTTTATAATAAATTAGTGATATATATAGTTACTCGAAGCTTACAAGGAGAACATAACGATATAAACATATTAAAACTTTGGCAAGTCTTTAATGTAATTGCGGTCTTGTGTCTCAAAACAACGCGGCTTTAATCACGCATCGCCCGCTTAATGCCTGCCATTCACGGGACGTATTTGCGTTGCAACCGAAAGTTGGTAAGTCGTGACGAAAATTTTAGTGTAATAGTTGTCAGTTTGTGAAGTTTGGTTCAGAATTTTCAGTAGAGTAACTGTTAAACTCTGTTCTATTGTTTAAATAATTAAAATATAAAACTTGTTTCTTCTGCGCTGAAAGTTAATGATAGTAGAATCGCAGTAAGTTTTTGTACTTAAATTATGCTTTATTCGTTATTCGCAAAGAATGTTTATGTCAGTCATTTTTATCTACTTTTACACTCTCGTCATTTCTTTCTGGCAAAAATCAGAAAGCGATTCAATTTCAAATAAAAGGTGACACAGGTTGAAACAGAAACAAAATGCTTTTATTGCACGTTAAAAGTATTTTACTTTTTAAAACAAGCTAAATGAGCAGACTCTAGGTGTTTTTTTTACTGTGTGCCTACTAGTAGGAACATAAGAATCGAATAGAATAGAGATATTCGACACTCTACGCTCTCTGCCTACCCCGTGAGGGCCCTGGAGTGAAGATTTGTAGGTTTTTTTTAGACATCTACTCACAGTCAATTTATTATCGATGCTAAAATTTACTTGTAGTATGTTTGCATGAAAAGTCGCACAGTTATATATAATTTTTATTAGTAATATATAATATTGTGTGCGGCCGTCTCATGTAGAAGAGATAGTATTTATGATACAAATGTATATTTCGCGACTATTAGTGTCATGTATGATTACATGAATAAGTCCATGTTTTCTTTAGGAGATATCTTACGTATCGCCCATGGAAGAAAATATAAAGTAATACTGTATTTCGTACCCAGTGTACCGTACAAAATATCGTATTATGAGTAGACAAGGTTACATACATCCGTAAGACGCGACCTTTCCAGAGTTATTCTTGTGACTCCGACTGGCGTTCGGTACTGCAGCTTCTGACACGAGGCGTATTTGTTGAAATTATCTGTTCGCAGGAATCACGTGTTTACTAAGCGTAATATGATTTTCTGAGCGACTTCTAGTAAAAAGCGACATATTTAAGTAATAAAATGAATCTACAAGCATATAATATTGACTTACATATATTAATATACGTTAATTACACAGTATCTCGTTCGTCGTGTTGGTTGCAAGTGCGACTGCCGATTGGGAGATCCCGGTCGATAACCGGGTCGAACACTATAACATTTTCTAATTCAGATTTTCTAGAAGTGTTGCTGAGTTTAGTTATGTGCCCGATGCATGGCAATAGGCTGAACTAAATAGGCTGAAATAGGTGAGACGTGGAAATGTCCTGCATTCCTCTACCTACCTCTTAGGAGATTACAGGCGTGAAATTCCGTTTACCTTAATTATCCCACCCTATGTTGACACGTTATAGTGTCTAGCTCAAGCACCAACCACGGTACCGCCTACCTGTCGTCAGAGGCGACAAAACAAGACGCTTCCCGGGTCGTGGGCGGCTGGTACCGTTAGTTATACCCACACATCGTCGTAAGAACCGGAAGGCGTGGGTTGAGACACTGTCTCTCCCAGGGACGTGACCCGCAGGGGCGCTCCGCTGGAAGGGCGTCTGGGCGTTCCCTTGGATATCCCGGTGTCCTGCTCTTGCCGCATAAGAGAGCCAACAAATGTTTCAACATTTCAACAGATAACAAAATCAATAACATATTTTGTTGGACAGTAAAAGTTTATTGGCGTTGACCGTTGAAAATTGACTGAAAATTGACTTAAGTGCATAAAAATTGGCCAATAGGAACTTTTATATTTTGTATACTAAAATCAACATTCAACTGAAATATTTCATGAAATTCTAACTAAAGGTGAGTGCTGAAAACAACTACAATTAAGCATAATACATCTTGATATTTAAAGATTCAACAAATCTTCAAATTAAATATTGATGCCATAATGCATCAATTTTAAGCAAAATAGTGACTCTATCCCACTTGTGAAAGGAAATGGCAAATTATGAGTCGATTAGGTTTAACATAACAGCGTTAGACCAAATAACTATCGCCCCATAACAAATTAAAGTTGTACGTAAATATGAAACTGAAGCAAGGAGCGATAACTTAGCAAAGTTCGGGGACTGCGCAACTATTCGCCACAACCTTTATCGGCAAATTAACTCTGCGGCTAAGTTTGCAGTTCAAACAATTCACGACTGTCTTGCTTTAGAGTCGTCCTTTAATGCGTCAAAATCGCGGTAAGTGAGTTTCAATATTTCAAC
Source organism: Mysoria ambigua (assembly GCA_018245875.1). NCBI lineage: Eukaryota > Metazoa > Arthropoda > Insecta > Lepidoptera > Hesperiidae > Mysoria > Mysoria ambigua. The sequence goes on along the minus strand of DWEI01002764.1, from coordinate 11,336 downwards.
AAAGTTCTAAACCGAATGAGCCGATTTCTTTTCATCTTTTCATCGATTCTTAGACACAGATAATGTAACCTACAGTAATATTATACAAGTATCAATTTAACTTTTATCAATTACGTGAACGCACATAACCCTCATCTTCGAGTTAACAAAACAATTAAATTAAAAACATATAAGCAAATAAAGGGACCGTTATACAGTCATATTCCTTATATTTATTCATGTTTAAGTAGTCACTAACGTTTATTATAATAACAAATTATACTATACATAGTCCAAAGGATCCTACCGGCTATGTAACACTTACACGAGAACGAGAATACTTTGTCTAAGTCTAACTTCCTGCTTGCGGTAAATACTCGTAAATATGAAACTAGACGAAGAAGCAATAGCTTCTCGAAGTTCTGAGTGTGTAATTTACCTCAGCCTTTGTGGACAACGAAATAACTTGTCGACTAAGTTTCAAGCATAAATATACGCACACGAACATACATACAAGCATATGCTTGTATGTATGTCTAATTCTGACTATTGACTGTCCATATGGACATCATGGTAAAAATAGTCAGAATTAGTTTCTAAGCCTTGAAAACATGGAGATTTGGTATGGATCGTGGATTGTAACCTGGCTCGGTATAAAACAACAATGCAGTGAACATACATAAGAACACAAAAATAGTTGTATTGTAAAAAATGTAATCTCACACTGCGGCGCTTTTTGTGGACGATAAACGAACGCAATTTTATAATTGCTTAATCAATTCGTTAAATATAAGTTATAAGTACTCATATGAAATCTTGCCGCAATGTAGAATGTCCTATATAATTTTGAATTTATAAATGATTATATACCGTAATCCATCACGAATAACAACTATTATTCAACGTATCTGCAGAACGGCTTAACCTCAAACAGGTTCAAACCGACACGTCTTTTAGTAAGAAAAATAGATTTCATTCGCAGCGAATTTTCTCGGGCTGCTGGCAACAAACCGAATTGCTTGCAATTGCGGGAAGTGCGGAAGATAAACGGAAATATGTGCACGCGTGGAAAGTTCGTGAAAATCTGAAAGTAATGTTATAGAAAGTTCGAGAAAAAGTTGGTAGCGTTATTATACGAAACTTTTCGATTGGCTGATGTCTTGCAGTTTATGCAATAGTTACTGTACACAAAAAAGTTTTTAAACGCTTAGGTGAAAATTCCATGTAACACATTACATAGATAAATCTCTATCACACAAGGTTACCTCCGCCTTTAGAAACAATTAGTCCTTTATAGAATCATCTTTCACAATTTCCATTCCTCCTCTTATAAGATGTTATATATAATGTTCGAGGGAACATCATTTTACCGAAAGCTTTGATCTTTCCATCGTTTTAAATCTGTTTTTATCGAGTTTCTGAGAGGGCGGAAGTTTTATTTATCGGAAAAAATCCCTCGATATTTAAATAACACAATGGACGAACATGTACTATACACCAACTTCACTGCTGTATCAAACGTATTCGAATTTTAAATATTTTTTATATTCATTTATTGATAGTCATAATTCATAAAATAATCTGCTTCAAAATTTTCTAATTATTTATAACACCACTTCAGTTTCCTAACTATGCTCACTAGCTCAAAATGCCAATGGCAGGAAATGTCTTATCCTTATAATTGTGACATTTTTCGTTTACATATATTATTACACTACCTTATATTTACCTGTTTATAATTCATGTGTTACTTGGCTTCATTTGCAACCGCTTCTCTACAACACCTAAGAAATTCGTGTTAGCTATTTTCAGTGAAAAACGCTTCTATACAAAAACCAAAAACAAATAGTAGAGTTCTAATTTTCAAGTAATTTAATTACAACATAAACTATCTCATTGCGTAATCAACATCATTGTGAATTAAACACACATACACACACAGGCATAAACGTAAGGGGAAACTTTAATTAACACCTTTGTTAGAACCATTTATCTGCGACTCGGAACCGCTGAAGATACGAGACTAAGTGACGCAAACCATTCCACGTACGAATTAATGTAACTAAGACACGCCCGGCCGGTATAATACAGCCACTTTACGGATACGATGAACCGTACTTTTCCTACTCTACAATGTATTATACGACGCACTTGTAATGTACGTCAAAACGTATTTCATTAAATGGATTTAATTTGGCTTGAATTATTATACATGTAATATACTATATATAAAATAATAACGTAATAAAATATTGTATGTAAATAAGTGACTGAAAATGGCGAGTCGTTACAGATCTTTATATACGAAATGTGAAAAAGACGAAATGATAGCGTGTGTATTCTACACTATATCCCAAGTTATATCCATAGGCCCTACGTTCACCAATTATAAATAAAAAAGTTCGTGAATTAAGCAGACCGAAGATCTGTCATCATCATAATCAGACCACTGATAATCCAATGCTAAGATCTATCGAATCCCAATATTATTTACTACATGATCGTTTCTTACGCCTAAATGTAATACAAATAGCTGTACTCGTCTTGTGTACATTTATGCGGGTTAAAAATCGAACCCACTACAGCCCAGCTCAGCACTCAGGTTCACAATCCACTATACCACAGGGGTTACTTGAAATAGTTTTGTTATGACTACAGTTTTCCCCGATCTTTTTACACCTCAGATCAACACTCGAATTAACACAACTAGATCACGTATACATTGTATAATAGGCGCCCTTAGCAAAATAATAGCGATCGCTGCCGTGTCACGACGTGACGCAAACACGTCTTGAGCGTCACGGGGACGGGCTGAAACAGCTTTGGGGCGGCGTTCCAGTTGTAGCGATTGTTGAATTAAAGTGGAATAGTATTCAATTATGTTCTAATTGCAATTGTCATACATTACAATAACAAAACTAAAGTCGATTCCTATACATATTATGTATTCTTAATAATTTAGTTAATTTTAAATTACGTGTAACTTATGTTTTATGAAAGATTTATAACGAAGCTTTAAAACCAAGTGACGATTAGAGGACAATAAATTGATTGACACATTTACAAATTATATTTTCAAAAATAAGGATTGTATATATTATGTAAACTATTCAGTCTCGTTGTAAACGAACTTAATTTTAAAACACAAAAGTTTAATTTTTCAAAACTATCAGTACACAGTACTGACTGGACGGACTCCTACGTTGAATTGTGACTTAAACCTTATTAAAAACTCAATATTTTTAAAGAAATTCCTACTCAAAATGATACAACCACCATAAAATAAAACGTTTCCTTGAAATCACCGAACGGGGTCTATTAGAAAAAAACTTTTATAACGGACTTGAATTTGCAATAATCTTAGAAATTTACCGCTTTCATTTTATAAACCCTAGAAGAATACGCAATGTTTACCTTCTGCGATAATACAACAACAAAAATTTATTTGTTTTCTAACAAATAAAAGTTTAGCTATAATCGAAATAGTCCACGAGTTAAAATTAAAACGCTCTCACTGACACCACACCCGAATAACCCGAAAATGTTACAACGCACAATAAACTCAGCGACAGTTGTCACGTAGTCGGTGCGAATTAGAGGTTATTTACAAGGTGGAATTTAATATAGATGTTTCGATTACGCTGTGACATTCAGTGACACAGGTGTAACTTATATCCCGGAATACTTCTTTATATTTGTATGCTTATTATAACAAATGATATCATTTCAAAACTGACATTATTCTATTGAGGTCCACCACTGGGCATAGGCTTTCCTTGGCGATAATAATAATAACCACGCTGGTTATTTTTTGAGATTACAGAACACAGCTTCTTCAGTATTAACCTCCGTTTTTCAGAGATTTATGAAACATTTTGTATTCAGTGGTCTCTGACCTCAGATGGGATTTCGCGTAATAATATAATAATATAAGTAACTTACAATATGATATGATGTACAGTGGCTATAAAATTTACATAAATAAATAAAATTTGTTAGTTCATTCGTTTTCTTTTTCAGTGACTCTAAAACACTCTAAAACAACAAACAGTGACTCTAAAACAAACAATAGAACATGTATGTAAACAATTACCCACAAATATAATTCATTGTCTATAATACAGATTCCATCTTACCTTACATGTAGAAAGTTCACCGTACAGTTTTCTAAGGCGTTTACATTTTGTGAAGACAAGCAGAACTTGACTTAACTTTCTCATCGTGAGACATGACCCATCACCCACAGCGGACCATTAAAATGTTGTGGATTGTAATGATAATGGTTTGTTGGTTCGAGACCATGAACCTTTCAACTACTAGTAGCTAATTAATTTTAGTTTCATAATGCTGTTAACTAACACCATAGCCGAACATAAATCGAAATTGTTACTAATACACAATAGACTCACTGACGACTGTCACGTGTCGCGAATTAGAGGTGACTTATAAGACGTGACGCAATGTAGAGGTTTCGATTACTCCGTGACGCGCCGTGACACAGTCGAGGGATTTATGTCGCGAAATAAATTCAGCAGGTTTTAGTGCACGTGTGTTTATTGCGAGAATAAATGATAGTTTTAGGGTACATTGTTCGTCGTAAACGCTAAGTACTTATAACAATAACAGCCTTAGTATTTGGCAATGCTTAGGCTGGGTGTGTATTTGTATGTATACACGTATATATTTGGTTGTAGTGTGTCACTTTAAGCGTGTATTTGTGTAATTAAACAATAATTACGTTTTTGACTGGGTCTATGCTACGCTGGTATTTAGTTTAGATTTATTATGTCGCAAAATTCTTTTATAATCGGTTCAAAGTAGGTACGAGAATGTCGGCTTGTGGTGAAATTATTGAATTTGATATTCTAATTATGGTAGTTCAACGACAAAATAGTGACTAAATATGCATCGACCGTGCCTCGGGCAAGATTCGTGTCATGTGTTTAATATTCCCCGATAGTCACATGGTAAACGTAATACTATATGTATTTATGTGTTTTTTCAGAAAATTGATTCTGCACATATTAAGTGCATATCATTTTCATTTTCAACTGAAATTTTTCTAATCAAAAACGTGAATGGAGTTTTTTTTTTAGTTAACAAATATTTTCCATTCAGAATAATATTTTTCATTTCCGTGTAAATGTATTTTTTGTCGAATGGCGAACGTAACATCACGCCTGTACTCCCTGAAGAGGTAGACAGAGGAGTGTAATACTCTCCCACGTTTCACTAGTCAAGTTTAGGTCGCACTACGGAATAGATGGTGAGAATATTGCCATGCATCGAGCCACTACTAGAAAATATATAAATTGCCGGATCCAGCTCCCACTCCAGTACTAAAAAATATAAATTAGAATTATGTTCGATCCGGCGTTTGGGCCCAGGGCCTCTCGACCGGCAGCCGCGTTAACAATCAACAGGGCCAAAGTGTCTGTCAAGTGCTTCGCCGGATTTCGTGTTTTTATTTCAAAAATATCATAAATATTCTACGCATATTCGTAGCCGATATATAGAGAAATCAAGTAATATCTTATTACAAGTGAAATTTAATGTAACCTTTGTTCGACAATAAATGAATATTTGATTTCATCGTCGAAATTCTATCAGAGTTTTGGTAGAGGTCGTTATTCATTTAACTTGAGCTTTATTATGTGGCTTAAAGGCTTAGATCCCCAACTAAGAAGCACTTATTGACTAGCGAGATTTTACGCCACTCAATACAGACTAAGGTAATACTGCGCTAAATGACTCTACATTCGTTTAGCATGAGTAAAGCTTTACCGAAAGTAATCAGAAAAATTTAATTTAACCTCCATCAAGGTTATTAATGAAGTTTATGGATTAATACAGAATTGTCATTATTAAATTTAGACGTATTAATAGTTACTGAATGCATACATACGAATATTAAAATCGTCTATTCATTCATTTATCCGTTTATTTTAATATTTTTTTGAGGATAACCGAATGCAAATGTCCATGTTGACGCGACTTTGACGTCACATTAAGTGAACAAAAATGAACATTATCACGGAGGAACAATTTTTTAAAGGTTTTATATTTCAACGAAACGAAATACAATAGTAACGATAAAATTATGTGTAGAATTGGCTTTCAGGGCAGCCTGACTCGTTCCGCATCTGACCGCAGTCAATCGCGATCAATTCCCGTCGATCGCCATGAACGAATGAAACACTGCTTACGAAAGCTTTCTTAATTGCAGCGTAAGCCACTAATAATAATTCCCACTAATAATAATAATTCCCATAAATAAAGCCGATCAATACTGTATTACGTATTTAGATAATTGTCATCAACCCCCTGCAGCATGCGGATCGTGGGCAAAACCCCACGGTGTGATATCATCATTAAATGCCTCGTTGGTCGACTGGTCACAAGTTCGATTGTTGATTGTGATCTTCTGGGTTCGATTCCCTGGTCTGTTACTATCAGTTTTTTATAACTTAGAATTTCGTGTAATAGTTTGAAGTAAGATGTGTGCCAGATATATGACAGACGTAGAATTTTACAGATAGATCATGGAAGTGTTTTATATTCCACTGCTTACTACTTACGGAATTACAGCCGTGGTGTTACGCGATATTACATTAATATGTATCAGATATTGTTTAATATTAGTACGTGACATGTATATATGAATAGAAATAATATGATTTTAATTTAGTATATGCTACCACTTGGCCACTCGCGAAGTGGAACGTGTCTTCGATTCTTCAAAATTCTTAGCTACCAATTTTAGTGAACTAAATGCAGATAATTATAAAGTGTCGCTGAAGCTTAAACGCCTCCAGATCCAAGGCATGCGCAATGTAAACATGACATGCAGAACGGACGATCTGATGCTAACTAGTTACCGGAATCAAGCTTAGTCAACATTGTCAGCTTATAGAGGAAGAATTCGTGAGCTTCTAAACAAGAACCTCACATCACAGTACTCCGTGAAAAACTCCAAATAATTTTGTATAAGATATGAATCGATAAGACTTTTAAAAAATAAGGTAAAATTCGTTTAAGCTCTACCATTGGTAGTCAAAATGTTCACCTTGAAAAACTGTACAGCGTACGCTACTTAGTTTTTCTTTCATTTGTTCATATATCACCTTGACACGCTTAAAAATTAGGCCAAGTTATAACAAAACAGACAAGAAACGAAATTTAAAAATTCTCACTGTCATTACGACGTTCTCCAATTTATATTTCTTTGCGTTTGTTATGATAAAAACTTAGGTGCCGAATGTTTAAGTGTCAGTTATGAATGTGCACGAAAACACAAGAGACGTTCCTCAGTCATCAGACACAACACGGCCGAGCTAGGCACTGTATTCGGCAATGAGATCTTAGCCTGAGGTCGAAGTTGGTCGGCAACGACGCTCTTCAAACCTGTTATTATTTATCATAATATTGTCCAGTAATACTTACTGTCTTTTGTTATGAATTTGTATTTTAAAAACTTTATAAAAATATATTATTCTATTCATTCCTGTCAAACGAAAAACCTTGTTTTATTATAGCTTTATATCCATGATGAGACATATTTTATATTATAATTGTTGAATCTTGCGAGTGTACTATTCTCCAATGATTACTCGTTCAGGCAAATAACCGCGTTATTATCTACTTATTACGTACAAATATTTGTAGGCATATAAATTATAACATTTCGTGTTTTTCAGAGTGTTGTGCAGATGTGTTGTGTAGAGGAGTGTGGTGCAACTCGCACGTGTCATCAGCAACTTTTTATGGCCTACTGCCATATAACAGACCATATATACAGACCCCAAACCATTACGAAAAAAATTACGTCGGAATGATCTAATAGTGTCCGACCCGGAATTTGAACTCGGGACTTCTCCCTCTCTTGCCTCAACCAACTTGAATAACGAGGCAGTCAAATTACAGGAATATAACACACAATAAACTATATTTTTTTTATGAAATTTTACATTATCTTTGTTGTGACTAGCATTTAGTAGGTATTCGAATAGACAGATTATTATTTAAATATACATAGTTTGTTGAACCAGTCGGTAATTTAAAATGTTCTTTTTGCACTCAGATGATTAAAATAATTTTCGTCCATTGTCAGAAGGCAAACGACGATAGAGATAATTTAGTGTTGGTGAACTATTGTAATGGAAACGAGCATGTCGAAGATAGATATTTTAATCTGCAGTGACAGAAATCGTGGATAGATAACTTTTTAACGGTCATTAGTGTACTGAAAAAGATTTAACAGAGGCATTTCAATTTGTTTAAATTACTCGCAACGTTCACGAAAGATAGGACGAACATTTTGTAAAGGTAACGAATTTAATCGTCACAAAAAGATCTATTGGACAGCCAATAACTTTAATAACGTTTAAATGTATTACTTGTTCAATGAAATTTAATCTGTCAGGAGATTTATTTACAGTGTTTGAGGCTATAAATCGCGAACTTAGCTGACATCGAGGCACGTCCAATGCCGATTGGAACAAGTGCTTAATAAATTGAACCGAACATTCCCTCGGCTATGAGAGGAAAATAGCTGAACGTACACATATCACCGCCCACTCAAAGATGCTCCATAAATCAATACAGCTGAATTGCTCCAATGCATAAAGTTATTCATGTGCGTACCTAAAGTCGCGTTTCGCCCTCGAATGCCATACGCAAATTAAATCCCAGCAGCGCAGGTTTCCGGCCAGCAGTTTTAAGCGTCGTTTCAAAGAGTTACATTTACACTGTGGTGACCCAAATCGGATAGGTCAAGCCAGGCACGATTGTACAGAATATGAATGTTCCGAACCAATATGTGTTACGATTCGAAGTCCTTGTACGCGAAGCAAATGTATGTAAAGTATGTTCATGCACCGTCGTAATCGAAAAGTCGTCAAACAAAAGATTCTTGATATGATAAAGTTGATGATTTATTGTAATGTTGAAGAATTTAGGCTTGTTTTAGAGATTTTGGGGATAAGTCTTAATGCTTGCGATGCGTGTCCCTAGTACGTTGTAGAAAATTTGGGAATAATAATTGAGATTATAGGATATATCATTATAGGAAACGTCAAGTGGGGTCCCTTAGATAGTACGCAGGGAGCATCTGGGATCGTATCATATTTGAAAATAAAATCGACGTAATACTTAATCATTATTTAATTATAATGTGGGCCAAAAAAATCATAAAGTGAAACTCAATTACATTTAATTTAGTATTAAAGACATAAACGAAGGAAAAACGTAAATAATTAGTACAATAAAGTAAGAAAAGAAGCCAAGCAACATTCGCAGCCACAAAATTTTTCAAATAACGAAGACGTTCGCCATTGCTACGGCAACGATTTTAATTGGTGTTTACTGTTTTCATTTCTCTTTATTATTTTACTTTTTATAAAGATATGTTTTTTTTCCTTAGAGATCTCTATGATGGTATTAAATGCGTGTAAACTCTGCTTAACCGTACTGGGTCATCGTGGCAGACTATGGTCTCGGCCCCTCTCATTCTGAGCGGAATTTCGTGTTTAATAATGAATCTATAAAAGAATTTTTGATGATATTTTTGATCTCAAACTGATGATTCATTTTGGTTTCATGGTACATTGTCATAATTAATATTGGTATTATAAATAATATTATAAAAACAGGATATATTTGTAAGTGCCCCGCGTTAACATTTCAGTAAAGTACATAGATTAAATGATATCTACTTGTATTTCGTTTTCCTGGTTATAATTAAGAGTATAAATGTTTGCAACAAATTAAATTTACATTTGAATTTAAAATAGTATATGTCAATTAGTTATTCGCAATTATACTAATAAAGTTTTGAAATTAAATAATTTAATTAGAAAAGTGAAAATTACTTCAGTTAGCTTCCATTAATTTAAACAGTTTTATCTTTTAGTAAGTGCTACATACAATTTGTAAATAGACTTATTTTCCTAACATCTTTCCGATCAATACTTCAGAAGGCATTCGTCTCCTTACTCAGTCCGTGTTGAACGGTTCAATGACCCCAGACCGCAAAGGTTGAAAAGAAAATAAACACAGGCTAAGTCTAGTTTCGATATTTTCGTCTGGAACATATGTAACCTTTTTCGCTCTTTGCATTCTTGTCTGCAAAACTTAATTTTATTATTATTACTGTATCATAAATCTAGTTGCCTTACGGGGTAGGCAGATAACATCGACTGCGTAATTTCCCCATCCTTACACATTTGACGTACATTTTGAACTTCGTGGACTTAAAAATTCCTTTTAATGGGGATATTACTATCAAATCATTAAGTCAGAACTCTTACTTGGTAGGTAGTATACATACCTATAGTAAAAAAAATATCTATCCTATCACCGAAAAGTTTATTTAATGTGAATTAATATAAAAGCTCCGTTAAAAAGTGGAATGCCCGTAGTCATTACAGCGATGCTCGTTAATCGTGGCGTGGGACAGGTGACGGCGGGACAATGGCTCCTGGATACAATTGTCCTCAGTACCGTCGAGTATTTTAATTGTCATTGTTTACAAAGTTGCATATCATTTTGCTCTTAACGGAATTAAATGCTGGCTGCTATTTTATTTAACGACTGCTGTCATAATACTCGGGAAGTGAGGTCTGGATCTCAGTGGCATATTCATTGGCATATGTGTGGCAGAAGTAATTCGTGAAGGGTGTGGTAGGACGCGAACTGCGCGGTTATGTTAAGTGGAATTGGCTAAAATATTTGTGTATTACATATTTTGTACAGCTTTAAATCTTCCTCGTGAAGACCATTAGCGCCTATAGTGGAGGTGTTAAACACAATGGGGCATCGTCTTCACGAGACCTGCTAGGGTAAAAAAGAAGTACTCGACGCCCATAATCCCTACCACAAGCGTAACTGATGCAGCTATACGATGTCCCAATCCTCTATTCTGATGATACAAGATACTAACGCTAATACATTCTACGTTAAATTCTGGTATTATCAACAAACGGAGTGTATGAATTCGTTTTTTTGCGTATATTTCCTATAAGTTTTTATGAGTCGAATTGAAGCCGGTTAAACCAGGTAGTGAAGTTTTAATAGAATTCGTTTCGGGACAAATTGCGACTGAGCAAGTCAGTTGAAGATTAACGCCGACTCAGACAGAATACATTTAGCCAGATAGCTTACGCCTGTAACCCTCGAAGAGGTAGGCAGAGGGGTGAGGTACACTCCCACATTTTACCAGTTACGTTTACGTTCCACTATGGGATTTGTCTATATCTATTGCCATACCCCGGTCACATTTTTAGAAAATCTAAATTAGAAGCCTCTGCTGTTGCGCTTGTAAAATACTTTATTTTTATTTATTATGTAACAGAATCAGT
>DWEI01002763.1:0-13779 GCA_018245875.1 Mysoria ambigua | reverse complement strand
ATATTAATCCTTATCCAAATGAAGTAAGTAGGATATGCCGACCTGGCGTCCGCGTTACGCCCCTCGGCTTTTACCCCTAGCTCGCCTGTTCGTCATTTTTGTCTAGATATTTGATATTTTTTCTTTTCTCTGTGGAGCAACATGTAGGCTACTTTCCATCCTAGAATTCTCTCGCGGTCCGAGATCTCCCAGTGCTGGGCTTAGTTGCTCCTTACACCTGCATGTATTTCAGCACGGGGTTCAGGAACGTGTTGCTACTGTGTCCCGACACGAAAATAATATATATAACTGAATAAAAAATAATCTTTCGTTATAGCATAACTTTCTAGAATTTTTTTAAGGTATTTAAAATATATGTCATATCAATCTTCATACTTTGACGGAACCAATTAATTTATTACTGATTCCGCATGTTTTCACACAATGAATTTACTAGAACCATGAATTTTTAATTTTATTGACCACATTTAAGTAATTGAAACCTGACCAGATATTCCATGACATGAATCTGACCATGATATTCGTAAATAGTAACAATGATTGCATCTTTCATTAAATGTAATACTTAGTCATTCGTTTAAATAGAGTAATGAAGACTCTCTTAAACTGTTTAGGTACTCAATTTTATTGGCAACAATTCCCCTTATATTATCACGGGCGCTCCGTTCCGCGATCCTTTGAGTTTTCCAGCAAATACTTATTCCGGATTGGCTCTTAGCGCGAGAATAGAAAGTTGTTTATTTTATTGCGTAGTTGTTTTAAATTATTCTGCCCGTTGTCTTTTTGTGCCCAAGAAATATACCGATTAGCACGACTGAGAATTTAGGCTACAAATATTTACAAAAAGTAACACTTAACATTACGCCTGTAATCCTCGAAGGGATAGGCAGTGCAATTTATTACACTCACACGTTTCACCAGTTACGTTTACGTCGCTGTATGGAATATGTGATGAATCTGTTAAGATACATGGGTCTCATTTATAAATACTATTATCATTTTGTACGTAGTATTCTGATTTCGTAAATAAAACATATGAAGGTATACACTAAGATATCCAATATTTGTCTACTTTGTTCTAAGTGGTAATTAAACATCTGTGTCGGATACAAATTGGAACGGTAAATACGTTGTACAAAATACTTAACATGACGAATAAAGTTTATTTTCTTAATCTAGAAAGATGAGTGAGGAATTATTAATTATTTACGTTATCAACTTAGTTATTAACGTGTTGTGTTATTCTTAATCTGTTATAAAGCGTTATGGTAGGTACGGCTTTCAACTGTGGTGGGAGTTATGTAAGTAAACAACACTACTCCGTCAACCCCTTCGGATAAAAACAGGTACACTTACTTGGTTTTGCTTGCGCTAGTGCAATGATAATGGACACAAATAAAGAAAAGTAAAATATGCATAGCTATTTTATATCAGTATATTCATGAATGAGGATCTGAATTTATAAGCTTATAGTCCAATAATTATAATAAGTCTTACCCAAAATAAACTTCTAGAATGTCATGTTCCAGTACATATCTAAGCGCTGTGTCTTTTTGTTGCTATGGTTCAGTAATTTTCAGATGGTTCCGGATTTACGCTAAGCTGTCCTAATTGGGAAGATTTGAAACTTCTGATAAGGTTTGAGCCGTGTGTTAAATAGGAGCAGGAAATGTCTTACTTATATAGACTCTCGAAGACTAATCCTTTGAATAAATGATAATTTAAATTATACAGATATAATGGCCAAAGTTATTTAAAATTGAATTTACAAATATTCATTGTGTCATTTATTTTTCTATTAATTCTTTCATACAGAAAATTAGACTTTAAATTAAACTAAAAGCGTTTTTAATTTTTGTCATGAGTGATAAAATAGATCGTTGTGTATTATAGACATGCCCTTTTTTATATTTTAAACATAACTATCAAGCCAGTTTTTCTCTTTATTAATTCTTCTCTCGGTTTTTCTCTTCTTTTCTCTTATTCTTCTTTTCCTTTAATTTTACTTGTTCTTAATCTTTTATCTCTTTCATTATCAACATTCCACTTTCTTTGTTAAATACCAGCATAAAGACTATCTATTTTTCTGTAACTTACTTTTCATCACATCCGCAACGCTTGCGATCCGCCACACAGGCACGTTCGTTATGTTTTTTAAATCCTCTTGAAATCTTTAAATCCGCATACATATTCACGCGTCCACTGCTTATTCGCACATTGTTATAGTTATTTCCACAGAGTTCGGGATTTGCGCTGAGCTGTTCTAATTGGACGGATTTTCTCCATTTGATGTGGTACGGATGTAGGAGAGTACATGTACGTACGACGGATGTACGAGGAAAACATTAATTCGTTTGAAAAAACTTATCCACAAGATCAATAAAAAGCTGCTTGTAGCTTTTTTGCTTTTAGTAAGTGTAATCGATCTATACAGATAAGAAACGCAGGTCCAACGCAAATCCTTTTTTTCGCGTTTTTACCTCACTCTTTTTTCTCATTTTTAATACGAAACCGTCTTAATAGTGAAACTGCTCATATTTACAAATAGAAGTGACATCATAAAAACCTGACCATTTTCACATCACATTTATTAAATATATTTTAAAAATCTTTGCCTAATTAATTTCGTTTCAATAAACTAATTTTCACTAATTGCGATGTCCACGCGCATTTGTATTTCGTTGTGTTTCTAAAATCCCCTTGTGGTCCTTTACATACAGATGCATGCAAAAGCATTTGTACGCTTTTGCATCATGTTTCATACGTTGTTATAGTTATTTTCAGCGTTTGGTGATTTGTGTTAAGCTGCCTTAATTGGTTGGAATACATACATTGAAAATAGAGCGATATAGAACATCCATGTTTTCAAGTGCAGCCTGAATTCAATTAGCATTGTCTCATTATAATGTAATCTCTTGACTGGTGTTAATTTTGCGAGTGAGGTACGAGTAAGTGCAGAATTACAAATATGTCCCTACAAACATGGACCATTAGTGTTTCGCAGATTAAAATAAAAGGACTGTATTTTATAGGCCACGGTTTAAAAGTCGATTCGATCGATCGACAAAGAAGAAGATTGAACACAAAGGAATGTCAGTGGTAAAAATAACTTAACGTTTAACTAATTTACCACACATACTGAATAAAACAATTGTGTAGAATTCTACACTTTAGAAATCTCCACTAAAGTATCTACTGGTCTATTTATAATACTATTTAAAACGTTGAGAAGTTAAGATTATAGGTCCATTTAAATTATTCACTTATGTGTATTTAACCGATTAAGTCGTAAATAATTTCCATTTACAAACGGTAATTGTGACTAAGCCGCATAATATACATACAGTATATGGTGTAAATAAAACGAGTTTTATTCGCGAAAGCCAATAACATTACTGCTTCGGTGATTTATTTAGACGTAACATGTTAAAATTTATTAGTGTGACTAAACATGCCATTTATAACTGACGAAACTTACCTTATGTGTTAATAATTTAACATCGGAAGCAACAATCGCTACTTGTTAATGACTGGCTGTGATAATGAGTCTCAAGTCTGTATCGGAAGTCTGAAGTCTCAAGTCAAACATAATATTGGAGTATTATTCACACAAAATAATGCAGTAACGTTTAAGTTCCAAACCCTTACTTCAGAAGAAGGTAAAGCCTCTTAAAACGTTCAATGCTTTTCCGCTAATTGAAATCAGGTCGTTAGCGAGATGACTCAAGAGGGGTTAGAGCGAGAACGCGTACAATACTTTTGCTAACTTCTACGTGTATTTCTTCTAATATTTATACTCCAATATATTCCAGAAAAGATATAAGCATGTATTGATTTTGAATGACGTTAACACGTTAAATATTTTTCAATAAACTTTATCCAAAATAGAAGTATTATAAGTACGTAACTTCACGCCTGTAATCCCAGAAGGGGTAGACAGGGGAATGCGAAACATTCCTACGATTCAACAGTTATGTTTACGTCCCACTATGGAATAGGTGGTGAGCCCAAGTACTACAAGTGTTACAAAATATATAATACAAGTTACAAACAATAAGTCATCTAATTAGTAGTACAAGTGTTACAAAATACAAGTTACAAACAATAAGTCATTATAAAAACTATTAAGTCATTAGAAATTAAGTCATTAGAAATTAAGTCATTAGAAAAACTATTAAGTCATTAGAAATTAAGTCATTAGAAAAACTAATGAACATATCTTGGCGAGTACTAGCGACGTTCGGGGCAGGCCTGAAGCCAGCGGTGGTCAACCCTGGACGGTGGTCTGGGAATGACGGTGATGTACATATGTAATAAATGTAGGAAGAGGAACGAAGCAGAATAAATAATGGAAGTAGCATCGCGGGCACAAAACATTTATTTCGTTAAATGTCAAATAAATCTAAATTCCTTGGAATAAGATACCGTTAAATTACTTTTGTTCTATTCATTAAATATTTTATACATTTCACTTGTATATAAATTATTGCAACATGACCAACGGATAAAGTGGTTTATACAACACTAAGCTGCTGTAATTTCACTTTGATTATTAATGATCATGTCACGACATATGTAGGTCGAAGTGTTTACATTAATTTATGAAACTTTGATTAAAACATGTTAATAATTTGTGGTTAGTTTAGTTATTCATTAAGTAATGATGTGTACGGGGCAAGCAAGTTGGAAATTATTAATGATCAACCGCAGTTTATAAAACGTTTCATTCGTATAATAAACTATTTTTATAATGTTTTGAAAACACCAGCGAGCGAAGTAGAGTTGATGTAGAGTTCCTAACGCCCACTATCATATACAACGTGAAAACGGAAGTTCTACTTCGAGGCAGTAAATGAGGCTTTTATTAAGTAATTAGCAGCGCAGATCCCGTAAGAAACGTGAGCAGAAGCCCACGCTTCGTACTAGAATAAGACAGCGTAAACAATTTAGTGAAGGTGTCTTACAATTACAATCTTATGTACAAATTAATAATGTACAACTAATAATATAATTAATAATATTTAACTCCACATTAACTAAGAAGCAGGCTGGGAGAACCAAGTACGGAATAAGTGTAATAATTAGGTATAGTATAAAACGCAACATATCAACTCGCCCCATGCCTCAAAGGATAAGCAGTGAGCACCGAGTGCCAATATCTTCATATTTCCCGACATGATGTTCTTTTAAAAACAACATAAAAATTAAGCACAAAAATAAATTATATCAATGAAACAGCTGCGTAAAAGCTAATGTTACACAATAATTTGTATTAAATCCTCCGCATTTAATAAATGTTACAATTCATTTATAATCATCTCGATTTGAAAGGATTATTGAGCAGTTACAAGGGAACGCGTGTGTTAAAGTGCTTTTTTCATGCGTGGTACAAGCGGCAATACAATTATTGAATTGTAAGTTGAAATAGAATGATCGCTCTTAGAACCAGTGTTTATGTAGTTTACAAAGCATTTATGTTAATTGTTGTTGTAGGAATAAAGAATTTTATATTGAAAAAATCGTGTTTTTTGCGTCAATATATGATTTACCTATACAAAATATTTAAGTAGGGATATTATAAATATCATGATCCATTCACCCGACGGCACTTTTTTCAATGCTGCGGGTAACTTTTAATGATGTCATTAATAATTATATATTTCTAGAACGTGTGAACGAAAACACAACAGTAATATAATAATTATTTTTTCAGTTTGCAATTCAATTTTACAAATCTTCACGCCAGGTCCTTTACGGGGTAGGTAGAGGGCACCACGTGCCAAAAATGATTAAAATACTTATACAATATTACTATCTAACTTATTTCTGTTATAAAAAAAATAATCAAAAATTCATTAATAAAACTGTACACGTCCTAATAAAATCAAATCAATATTATAATAGTTATTTTCACTAGTAAATAGTTTCAAAAGTAGAAAGATAAACAATTTTAATAATAACATTATAATAAAACAGATAAGTAAAAGCCGTCGATTTGTCGCTTGCGCCGGCACCTTCGCGTAATGTTCCGTGCGCGTTGCTACAAGCACTTTCTCATTAATTAAAATTTGTAACGCATTTAATCGGTGCGATCCTACGAAGTGTTACAGTAACATAACCGTCTGTAACACTTCGAAAATTAAGGTTAATTTTATCTGCAAATTGTACAAATTAATTTACCACTTACTTATCGCATTCATTGGAGATTGTTTTTCAGCCTTCGACCATGAAACGTTCAGCATAGTACTAAGTAATTTAGTATGAAAGTATTAGTGTGAAATAATTTGGTATACACGAGTAAATGCGTTCTGCAATTTAAAATTCGAAAGAGTATTCTGTTGTCTTGATTCAGTTACAGCTGCTTGTTGACATACCTTATCAATACAGTTTGACTGGCCCGTTGGTGCAGAGGTTAGACCTGACCGGCGTGTTGGGGGTCGTAGGTTCAATTCCCACCCAGAATAAATATTCGTGTAATGCGCAGAAGCATTTGTATTGTGTCTGGGTGTAAAAAGAACATATTTTTAAGTATATATTCATATGTACATGTAGTTTATGAGCCGCCTGGTTACAATACTACAAGCTCTCTTGACGCTTACTTTCGGATCAGGTGGCTGTGTGTGAAGATGTCCAAAAAAACAGCTTATACAGATAATATTTCAATGCTCACGTTGATTTGTGTTACAATGTTTTATAGAATTAAAGTCGTTAGACTCAGCACTAAACAAAACATCACCCAGAGAGCTACAAACTCCCATTTGTCAAAAAGTAAAAGCGCGATAAACTAGTAAGTTTGCGAATATAGCTATATATTTACGTCAGATTTATTACCATGTGATTTTACAATGAAATCTCAGTCGCTGTATCGCAGAAGAGAATCGTTTTGATCGTAGGTACATTTTAGCTTTCATCTCGATGTTTACCGCTTCAATATTTTCCCATTAGAAGATTATACATGTGTCCGAAAATGGTAGTAATAATGATTTTTTTAACGTGGGGAAATCCTTCACGGATACCACTGCGCTACGGCGAGATACAGACGGCTATGTTGAACTCCTACCGACTAAAAGCGTAACAAAATGAAAACGTGACAATGATAATGTTGGAGCATGACACACGCACACGCAGGCACCCGTACCCACACGCGCACAAACATTGTTGTTATTATTTAAAAAATATGTATATAACTGTTTGATGTAAAGTTGTTAACGACCGCTTCAAATGTCTATAAAGGCTCAACGTTCTGTTAATAGTCGTTGTAAGTACCTAATGAAATTCCTTTATTGCACTATGGATAATTAAAATCCCATTTATGTTTCAAGATTAAAAATTGCCATTTTAATACATAAAGGATCACTGTAAAATAAAAAATATAAGTACATTCAAATCACTATTATGCCTACGAAAATTTGCAATATAATACAATTTCCATACAAAATACTGTTGAAACAAATTAAACAATTTTTACCAAATACTCCAATGTCAGAACAGAATTGATCAGGTATTCAGAAGTCTTCAAAATATATGCTAGTATTGAAAGTGATAAATTCAGAGAGAGCGCATCATGTCTGTGAGGATAGCGATATTCAACACTCGCACCTCCTTTCTACCCTATAAGGGAAAAGCATATCACAATAATAGATACAGTTTTAACAACAAGGAAACTTGATAATCATACACCGGCGCTTACTTTACAAGACCATCAGCAAAGCCAATGAATGCGGTGCTAGCAACAACAGTTCCGTGGCGCGAGGTAAGCGTGACACTGTCAGTGGAACGCCAGTTGCTGATGGGCGCTTGGCATGTCCCCGGGCCGTTAGTGCACCGCGAGTCACACGTCGGCGCCGTCGTTAGGCGTCGATTGTTGGTAACTGTACAATCGTCACTAAATTTGTATTTCTGGTTTAATTGTTGTTTCCCTACGCTTGTTAAAAACGCATTTCCATTAGGGTTTCACAGTTCGAGTGGTTTTTTTTTTTTCTTTTTAATAGTACCGTTAGAAAAGTACTCGTAAGGTTTTGTTTTTAATGGTAACAAAAGACAAAATTAATTGTTCACCATTATCGTCCTTATTATTATCCTTATTATAGTCCTTATCGTCATTATCCTATTGCAGCTCACTGCTGAACTACGCCTCGGTTGAGAGGTTACGCCCTACACTGGGCATGCGGGTTGGTGATCACACAGCACAACCTTTGACATCGCCTACGCTGCGTATGGGCAGCCAGAGTATTTACCTGTGTCTGGCCAGGACACGACATACCGCGACCTTCCAGCGCCAGGTTTAGTCGCCTCTTGCGACACTTTATCCGATACGTGGTCGTGAACTATATTTAGCACGATAATACCACCGTCATCTGTGTAATTTATTTATAACAAGGCTGTGTAAAACCAAGTTAGGACGGGAATCACCTGCTGGTAGCGTATCTCATCTGTGTAACGATTATTTTGCAACATACCTGACATTTAATACATAGTTGCTCTGTCAAAAGAACTTGCAATGTGCCCTAAGCTGTGAACTACTCAAGAGACCGTTTGTGTTCACAAAAATTCTATATGCCAATTAATTTGTACATTAAATTAACCCTTAGTCCACTTAGTCAGGCAACATAATGAGGTCTGCGAATACTGGTCACGCAAGCAACCGCATTTAATTGTCACACGAAATTGGCGCATCTGCGATGTAATTATAACTATTACCGTAATATTAAACCACGTGCGTATTTGGCAATTAGCGACAAGTATTGTTTGGTGCTTGTTATGCGAATTTGAAGATAACTAAACAGGCGATAATGACCTTTGTAGCGAGGGACGAAAAGTAGGAGATTGCCTGAAAGTAGGAAAACTAAAGGTTGAAGACTAAATGGATTTTTGTGTTGCTAACTAAAATTATAAAACTATGGTCGTCAAACATTCATGCCGGTAAACAACAGGATTTAATTCGGCTAGTACAACCGATTATTTATGAGTACAACTATATAAATTATGATTGTTGTTGAATTTTATATCCAAAAATATTATTATATTATTCCTCTCTTATTTTGTGCCTTCATTATTAAACGTGTTTGTTGCAAGGACGAATGCCGACCGAGAAAATAAAGTACATAGGATTCTCCTTAATAAATTTAACATAACTTGTGAAATCCTGGAGTGTACTGCACTCCTGCTTACATCTTCGGGCATAACAGGCATGGCATGGCATGGCAATTACGTATTATCGTTATAAGAAAACAATTGATCTCATTTTTTTTACTTTTTCCGTCAACAGTTTTGTCGTGATCAGGTTAACTAGTTCACTAGAACTACTGAAGTAGTAAATTAGGATATATTATCTATTGGGGTTACAGGTTTAATCTGTATTCCACAGTTATCCATTTCCTTTGTTTCTCCCCCTGGTAGGCGATATAACTTTCACCTTGTACCGAAAAGAGAAAAAATTCTTTAGGAATTAATAATCATATCGACAATAAACTATATGTATAACTATTATACTTAAATGTGATGTTTCTCCTTAATTATTTTAAGGAGATGTCGCTTCAATCGGCGTTTGTAGTCCATATTAATGTTTAATAAGATTTATTAACTTTTCTATCATTTAGCTAAAAGTGTAAAGTAAAAGTATAAAGTTTCTATCATTTAGCTAAAAGTGTAAAGTGTAAAGTAGTAAATAGTCTTAAATAATACTTGATGACTTTTGTAGCCGGATTTGAACGTAGTACCTTTTAATACAAAAAAACAAGAAAACGCATATAATAAAATGCAGAAGTGACTGATCACCGTACAGAACAAAAGTTCAAAAAACGCGAGCACCGAGGGAGAGGACGGCGCTGGCTCGAGGCCAAGTAGTTCATTAGCGCAATACTAATTGAATGTTGTCGCCGGAGAGAAGACCGAGTCACTCTTCGCTCACAAAAATGTGGCCACTGAATGCGCTAATCTTTTTATATTACTCATTCCGTTCGTGCGAAAGACACGCGTCAACTCTGTAAGATTCGAGATGTTTGGCACTCCACCTTCTCTGTCTACCACGTAACGGAACTAGCTTGATGATATGGCAGTAGTAATTTGATGTTCGACATATCTAAGTTCGATATATCTATCTTGCTCTTGCTAAGCGGCACACACATAGATTGCCTGATAGACTGTAACCTTAACCCTCTCGTTCTGGCAAGACACGCGTGTTTTAACCCGAAAAACAAAAAAAATACACTATTTACACATATATACTCATACATATGTCGATACTTTTACTTAAAAGTCTCACGATGTTATTCAAAGAATATACATATACTTGTAGGAGGTTTTTTAACAACAGAACAATAATGGAACGACCTATTCCATAGTGGAACGTAAACGTCTACCCCTTCGGGGATATTACGTTTGATTGATAAGCGCACGCCTGATATTACGTTTAAAAGAATTCTGGAACATAATGACCATGTGTATAACACATATTACAGCATGGATGACTTATAGACCGGCGGGCGCTTGATTTTGAATTTTAGCGTAATTAATACAAAACCGCTACGTTGTAGGTAAGCTATGAAATTTAACATTCTCAATTCATACAATCATCCGTTTATTGTATGTTAAAGCATACTATTACTAGCATGTGATAACATTAGTGACATTATTAATTAGACCACTAATTATTTATTTGTAATCAAGTGCGACGGATCAGGGAGTGTAATAAGAAAACGAATTAAATATTTGTTTTTTTTTTTGTAGCTTATTCTTATTGCGGAATGCAATAGACAGACTTAGACGGAATGTTTAGTACATCTGACATTTATGTTATCTGACATGAAATCAAAAAGTAAATTCTCAAACCCACATATAAAATGTTGGTTCTTTTACGAAATTAAACCAACTACTTGATAGCCTCTCAACAAATTGCGGTTTTAAAGGTTTTCTCCAGTAGCCTAGATCACGCTCCAGAGTGCTTAATTATTCAAAGGGAACTCGCTTACTTAATAACAGGTCAGGACGCCCTATTAAATATTCGCTTGCATATTAAAGACACGTAAGCTGATGTTTAATATGTATACATCATATATTGCATATTCCGTTTATGTTTCAGTAATTTAACGTAAATTTATATTAATAACTATATACAGTTTATATACTGTTAATGGTGAAATATGGACGTATCTAAATATGACCTGAAAGCACGGTAATATTACTACGATATCGATTACTCTAAGAGGCTAGTGTTAAATTACCATAAGCCTCACTTGAAAATCATTAAAAATTATTGCCAACCAAGTTTCCGTATCGAACATAGCAACGAACAGAACGCCTGTAGTCACTTGTAATAAATTAATATAAAAAATGTTCATGAACCAATATTAAAACTGCTGGATACAACGTATTAGCAACGAATTTAGCTCAACAGTCTACACTATGCCTGACCGCTGCGCTAAATATCCGAAGTTTGATTGCAAGCCGAGTATATTTGATAAAAAATAAATAAAATCATCCGCAATTAGCCCAGATTTTTCCCAAATGTTTCCAGTAAAATTATGTTATATAAGCTTGCAATTATAAAACCTTTGTTATTATTTAGTTTATCCCGAATAATTAAATAACTTTGTATAAATAACCACAAAAATAAATACTTAGAGACAAAATGCAAGACATGTTCCATAAAGGTAAAATAATTTAGGCAAAGACTTAAAGTGTATGCAGGCTTTCATGTTGTATGAAACATACATTAATTATTTAAAAAGCATAAGCATCGAAAGCTTAATCGCATGAATGTCCACCATTAAAAGGCTTTTACATTTACAAGAGAATTTCATCTGATAATAAACTACATATTACTTAAAGTACATTAAATGGTTATAAAGGTATTAAAGATCCCATTCGAAGTAACGAAGCGAGACCGGCTGTAGTTTTTAAACGGCGGTCGAAAGAGCTAGAATACGAGCTTCAAAATAATACCTAGAAAGTAAACAAGAAGTAAATAAGATTTTATATTTAACACTATATTAGAACATGAGTACGTTTCATTTCAAAAATTATGTGTATTAATACAAAACCAGCTCAAGTTTTATACTGTTTTAGTGTGAAATTGAATTGAAGTGTGAATTTGACTATACAGAAATAACGAGCAAAATTTAAGAAAAATGCATAAACTTCAGTCGGCCATTATTTTGTTTACAGCGACATTTTACCTGGTTGGTATAGATAAAGGTATGACGTTAAACACAAAAACAAAATTGTGCCACAAGACCCTTAGTGTCTTCGTGGCGTTTGCTTTAGTTTCGGTTATTTTGTGGGACAACATTAACAAAACCTTTGAGATTATTCTATGGAACGCCATCTACTGTCTCCAGTACCTCATCATTGTAGTATATAACGTGTTTTTCGAAGGCAAGACAATAATAAATATCTTCAAGAGATTACAAAAAGTCGATCGGTATCTGTATATACCAAACGAAAGAACAACCATAGGCCTGCAAATATATGTGATATCTATCGTAGTGATCGCACAAAAACTATTTTTGGCTTTTGGTTTAATATATGGTCGTGATGAGAATGCTTCGTCGATAAATATAATACTTGCTTCTCAAATTTGTATTATTGTTATAAATCTAGAGAGTATTTGGAGAGTACTTTTAGTATTGACAGTAAAGTACAGATTAAAATATATATGGATGGCGCTAAAAGAAATATTTCCGAAGGAGTGGTTTGTGGAACCAATTGTCAGTGTTCTATTACCAGAAGTAAGATTTCAAGAAAAAGGAAAGGATGCAAAAATAGTAAAATTAATGGAATCATACCAAGCGTTAACGGACACAGCAGATGACATCTCCCGAAACTTTCAGTTGACTGTAAGTAGAAAATTTATTGGAAAGCGAACTTTGACGTGTAGTTGGCTCTGTGACTAGATTAAGTTTCTATGCCAAGGAACTCGATTTCGCTTTGTAAGGATGCTGGGTAAACGTGGGAATGTTTTTTTTGTTATGTTATGTTGCTATAAATTGGAGTAGCGAACGATTTTTCTATTACAAGAAACTGGGACGCTTAGTCTTGAAAACTGTACTTAGATTAAAAGTATGATAAAATTAATTTCTTAGCTTACAAATAAATTCTTTGATAGATAGAATTGTTGAATGTATACTATGTATTAATAAAATATTAACAAGAATAAGTGTCGTAGCTAAGATGAATTTTAAACTATTAACTGTTGAACTTGAGAACTTACACAGATTTATTTTTATTTTTGTGGAATTTTTGTCCGTTTATTTCTTCGCGCACTTTTTGCGTGATGAGTCTAATTTTAAGGAAATGTAGTATATTGTTAGCAAGATAAAATGTAAGATTATTTTTTCGCTAGCAAAATCTTTTAGTTTCACCGCGTGTATGTGTGGCTTCAAAATTAATATTTAGTGTCTACTAAAATTTCTTTAACAATTTGAATAGACGCATAATAATTGTAATCTGAAATTTTCGGTTTTTCAATTTTCAGTTCTGTGTACAATTTTGCAGTAACATAATGCAATTGTTCATTCTGATATACCGTTTCATGTCCAACTCCAGTAACGTGGTAAGTTATTAATGACATTAAATAGATTTACCAGAATTGTTATATTATTTCGAGTATATTTCGAGTCAATAACAGAAATATTTTGGTTTGCATTTCGTATTATAAAACCACTGTTTTGAAATTAATTAATGTTCAATAATTTTATGTAATTAATTTGTTTTAGGTTACGTTATGTTGAGATACGTTAAATAAGTGTATGTAATATATGCATCGTTGGTCGCGTTGGT
>DWEI01002762.1:0-13780 GCA_018245875.1 Mysoria ambigua | reverse complement strand
AGAGACAAATGATTTTTACTTCCAATACAATGCAAATGTTTTATGGATTGCACAATCATAAATATGCGAATTTGAAATATGGACATTGTTAGTAGCAAAATGTTATGGTTTAAAGAAATGGATCCACAGAGAGGAGCAATAAAAGTAACAAAGTTGAAAGGGAAAGAGTCGTAATAATGAAAAGAAAAATGGTGTCAGGGGACGTTAAATATCACTTTGCGCGGGAAAAGCGCGCCCATTGTCGGCGTAGGGTTGACTAAACTTGACAATTATAATATTTTAAAAATTCCACCTTTCATCTTAAATTAATATGTATTCTATTCGAAATGTAAGAAAAACGTATACGGTATTATAACACGTTTACGTTATAATATTTTCAATATCGTAAAATTTTGCGTTATGAAATTTAAATTGATGAGATTGAACGCGTATATTATTATTTAACAGTATAACATAACATATATTTATTATAAGAGTAACATTCATGCCGGTAGGTGTCGCCAGTGGTAGCTATCACCTGCAACCTACTGCCAACTGTGCTGTTTGGATAGGTCTGTAAATGTCAGTTAGATTAAAAATTATTAGCTTCTTTATAAGACTATCAACTAAGTAGTATTAATTAAAAATTCATTAATAGAATAGTAATCCATGTTTGGTTAGTAAATGTTTTGTCGAGAACAGTTAGAAATAGCTATCACATTTATTGTATATTCAAAAACCTGTTACTATCCCTGTCAATTGACGCAAATTGTTTAAATCACAGTTGCTTTACCGTAGAAATAGTTATAGTAGTGGTACTTCTCCTGGCGAAATCTAACCCTTTAAGTCACCCAAGTAAAAAAAAACTGATCATTATCTTTATCATTTTCTCACTAATTCCGTTATCATTAACTTTTAGTATTCCATATTGGACAGAAGGCCCTTTTAAAATTGAAAAGAATAAGCATGCGGGGCCAATGTAGTTTAATATACTTCAAAAAATATATAGATTTTGGATAATTCTAACACGTACAAATTTCTTGATAACCTTCGTTACCGCTATAAATAGTCACCGTAATAAATACGTACTAACTTAGTTTATCAAAACTGACACCTGTATTCCAACTTTGGAACTCAGAGTCTGGATCAAAGCAAATTGTTATTAATGAGTGTATGCAATGAACCTTTATATTCAGTCAAACACTGGACAGGTATATAATTAATTAACATTAGCCTCGTGCTAGATGATAGGCTCACCGACTATTCTATAATGGGACATAACACAATTGGTGATTCGTGGAGTATGCCAAACATCTATAACTACGATTTAGGAAAAATATGTAGAAGGTGATGTTATATTTCATTTGATAAATTTTATCGTTTATTTTCTATATTTGAAAATTACGTGTGGCAACCCTGGCTTACATCGTCTTTAATTACGCTATTCGGCCGGGATACGGCAGTTTACTCATCTCCTCGGAACAGTCAAACAGAAACGTTATGGCCTGATTTATTTCCAATGAACAAACACTGAAGAAATGAAGATTTTATTACAATTAATGCCCGCAATGTATTCTTAAGAGTTGGCGACTTAAATCTTATGTTTACTTATTGAAACGAATGTCAATATGAAGTGGTAATAAATTGTGATAATTAAAATATACTTTTACATCGATTTAATAGACGCTATTACATAATGTATAGACTGGTATTAAATTGTATTTCGATTTATTATCATGCATTGAATTTTTATGTTATCATCGATTCTATAAATTATAAAAGACATTTTAGTTTTTCGTTTAGCACAGTGTGTGTTGATGGAAACATGTCAATTTTATGAAAATTATGATGCCGTTTCTTTCTTGTTTCGAAAAATATAGAACTCGTTTAGGATTCGAAATGGGTATGTTTACAAACAAGTGCTGCGCGGTAGAAATAAATATTGCCCTGAATCACTGTACCCTGGCTACTTCGGAATTTTACGATAATTTCGACCTACATACTTACGTTCCATTTAGAACTGAGTTATTAAATTTTTTTGTCAGGAATTAGTAACGGAAATAGAAGCTGCTCATGATTGTTATATCGAAAGAAGGAAAAGTTCATTTATGAAAATTCTGCTTATACAGACGTTTAATACATAGCTCTCACGAAGGCTTTATTAGTCTTTTGTTATATTAATGCAAAGCGTCAAGCAACTTCACGGCTCACCTGGCACTGGCCGGTACCAAGCAGGCCGTAAATGCAATTAATTTTATACAAAAGAGGTCACAGTGTCGCCGGCCCACTGGCTGTAATGGAAAGTGTTATTGACGCTCTACCGGCTCTATTGTATTGTAAGCTGACGTACAATCTACAATCTTCATGTTTTATGTATTACTTCGATCTCACAGTGTAGTATTAGTTTTACGCCCAAGTTGCTTTTCTATCAGTCACCGGAAATAATATGCAAAGTGTATTGTAATGAGTTAAGCATTGTTTAAAAAAATAGCACACATTTTTCGCGCAAGATTTCGAAATATTGTTACAGATCTTATAAAGACTAATTTGTTAGTTTCGTTACATGTGACATTTAAAAAATAATTGAGTGAAAATTATAAAATCTCGTAAAACGTAAGACGTAAACGTAACTAGTGAAATGTGGGAGTGTTCTGCATTCATCTGACTACCTCTTTGGGGATTACAGGCGTGAAGTTGCGTATAAGATCTCGTAATCGTGAAAATTATTTCATTCTGATATTCATAGTAGATGTTATGTATGATTTATAAATAAAATCCATACATCATAAAGTCTTTAATTCAATGAAAGTGTTATACTGCATGTGGGCTCCTAAAACACACAAAACTGAATTACTGCATCAAAGAGATTCCAGATATTTCATAGATCGCGATAATTCCTAGATATCTTCGATCCTGTTACGCCCACGGTACATTTATATGAAAATTTAAGTCGTTTCCAATATAAAATTTATATCGCGTAAAATGTATGAAAAGAATATTGCATAAAGTCACTTACACGAACCAATTGGTTTGGTACAAACGAACTAACGGATCTGTATATAAATAGGACGAAAGAAAAAGACTAAGACTGTTTAATCTTGATCGAATTGATCAAAAACTAGCTGAGGGGGGAGTTGCACGTCCTCGAGATTAGCGTGTGTTTATGAAGAGATTGATAAGTACAGAAGAAACCTTAAGAATTAATGTTCAGCACTTGATGCTCTCCGTCTACCGCTTAATAGAACCGACGTGATCATATCATATGTTGTGTTTTTCAAAATATTTAAATAATGATTGTGGCTGAATGAGTATCAACCGCAGACGAACACTAGTATAAATAATTGTAAGCGAAATTCACTACGTTTTTTCACTACGATAATTATTTTTTAATACTGATAACATTTTAAAAATAAACAAAGCGCAACATTTTCGTTTCGTTTCGTTTATTTTCAATCCTTTTGTACAACTAGATTGTTACATTGAAGGGACGTCTAATTCTATTTTCCATTTTCAATTTCATTGCATAGTCGCTAACGAATATTAAATTTAAATTATTGGAATTCTATTGATGGTTTTTTTTCAATCTTAGTGCATAATTGTTAACGGATATCAAAATTTTATTTATTGGAATTCTATTGATAGTACGGCTCAATGGTATTGCATATTTTTAACGGGCATACAAATTAATTTATTGGAATTGTATTCATAGATTCTATTGTCATATCGCTGAAAGTTTATACTTGTCTGCAGAAAATATAAATCGGTCAGCTGAAATTTAGATGAATATATATCATGATATTTGGTCTGTATTTTCCCGAAGCGTTAGGCAGACGAGTGTGTACTCTTAATATTGATCAGGTATGTTATACGTCACATGAAACAGCGTAGATGAACTAATGTATTAAATACTGAGATTAAAAACGCCATATTTAAAGCCCGTTGTTAAATTCAATGCATTATAAATCTCCTGAATTAGTCGTATAGAGAACAGATGATATACAGATTTGCTGTATATCACCAAAATACATAATTCTTTATTATATAATGTAAGTAAATCTTATTTAAAATTATACATGAATATTTTTGGCGGATAATACCTATTGGAGAAATGGTCCTTTTGACTGATTTGCGTTGTAAGCAATATTTCCCGCGCTGAGCTCCCACTGGATAAAGCTTTTGGGTTGCCCTTGAGGAGATATTAAATCTCACGATTCTCAGTCTCGGAAAAACCGATATGTTTCTGTCAAAGAAGTGTAATTAAAATTTCTTTTGTATGAGAATCGAATCCTGTCATTATCGTTGATTCCTATATCGTTGTTCATGCAACCCATATCTCCAATCAGAGCAGGAAAAGTTAAGGCTATAGTGGTCACGCTGGTCAAGTGCTGTTCGGAGAAAGTCACATATTTTGGAGAACTCTTCTCCAAGATTTGCTAGTTTCTGTGTGTAGCTTCTATCACGATGATTTTCTTTATCATTGCAAATTATATTTAAAGATTAATTAAACATTTTTTCTTCAGTTATGTATAGTTGTTTATACGCAGAATAAAATGTAACATCACGATGGTTATTCCCGAAGAGTTAAGTAGAGGAATGCAGAACATACCCGCGTTTCCTCAATTACGTTTACATCTATATAATCTTCGGTTGAAATTCTTAAATTGATTTTTTTAGCTCTAGTATCAACTAGCGTTTAACATCCACTTAAGTATTCGTAAACAAACGTTTATCGCGGCTTTGGAACATGATGGATGGGGGTATTACAAGGAATCGTTGCAAAGGAGAGTTTAAAGAGCGAAAGGTCTGAACCATGTTACAAATTATGACATTAATCCCTTGTAAACAATGAAAATAAATATTGTGAATGAAGATTCTCACAGACGGATTTATAATACGAGTATATGTTATATTGTATTTACTGTTGATGAGACAATAAACGTAACTTCACGCCTGTAATCCACGAAGAGGCAGGCAGTGGAATTCAGAACACTCCCACGTTTCACCGGTTTCGTTTATGTCCCACTATGTGGTGAGCCTATTGCCATGCATCGGGCACATATCCAGATTTTGTAGTAGAAAATTTTCTAAATAGATTTTTTTTTGTAGCGTTTGACCCGGGAATCGAACCCGGGACTTCCCGTTCGGCAGTCGCACTTGCAACCAACACGACCAACGAGGCAGTCATAAGATAATATATATCTAACAATAATTTTTATATTTTTCTTGAGATCTTTATATCTGCGCAATAATATGTCTTGCGATACTGAGATATATCTTACTATGTCTGTTCTCATATTTTGTCGAAGATAGAAAGAGATACATAGAGATAGAGATAGAAAGAGATACGTGTGCGGTCACTCAAACGTTACTATAATAAATGTACTGTCATATAGTATTACAAAATTTCTATCCTAACTTCGTGCTTAACGAACTAAATATATTTCAAGTATGATACTAGGTAGATGTATCGCTAGTTTATTCTCGGGAACAAAATTAAATGTGAAAGCATGAAATGAACAACAGAGTTCAAGGGACGCTCAAAGAGAGTTCGTGAGTATGTACACATATAACATTTTAAGTACCATGAGGAGCTTCGAATGTCGATAATTTCGCGGTGTACAAATGTTTTCTAAAAACGGTCTGATTATGTTTTCAACTGGTTATATTAAGAGAAAGTTGAAGAGTATTCTGTACATTATATCTAACATAATTCTTATAATGTATGCGACAAGACTCATGGCATTATGGGCTCAAGAATGATGTGGCAAAACAGCCCAGGGGAGACCTCTGTCCACTAGTGGACTGGAATAGATATTAAGAGAAAATGGAAGAGTATTCTGTAGATTATATATAAGATAATTCTTATAATGTATGCGACAAGACTCATGGCATTATGGGCTCAAGAATGATGGGCAAAACAGCCCAGGAGAGGCCTCTGTCCACTAGTGGACTGGAATAGATATTAAGAGAAAATTGAAGAGTATTCTGTAGATTATATCTAAGATAATTCTTATAATGTATGCGACAAGACTCATGGCATTATGGGCTCAAGAATGATGGGCAAAACAGCCCAGGGGAGGCCTCTGTCCACTAGTGGACTGGAATAGACTGATGGGGATGCAATAAAATATTTGGTGTAATCGCGCTAGTGAACGACGTCATTATTTGCCCAGAATTCCGATAAGTTTGCCGTTTGGGAATCGGTATATTATATTAATAGTATACTATTTATCTCAGTGAAACAATGAAAATAGCAATATGATTTGCTTGAAATATCAGTTCTCTGACGCTCGGTTGATATGCTGACAGTCCATTTCCGTAGCTCGCGAACGTTCTGTGGCTATTGACGATTCATTAACAGTCATCGCCAAATCAATTATTTTGGGACACCATTTGTTATTAATGTTAAAATGGAGATTGAACGATAATGGCTTGTGGTAACATTTTGATCCTTTATTAAGTATAAGGCTTAGCCGGGGAAGCCGGGGTATTTTCAGTTTCGAAGCCACCATTTTGGTTCAGTTATTAAATATTTACGTTTATGTTCATAACCATATTTATTTATACATACACCTATAAAATGATTGATTTTATAAGTCGCTTCTAAATACTCGTAATTTTAAAATTTTATTAGATAATACGCTGACTGCCACGTTGGCCTAGTGATTGTAAGCGCGATTGCTGATCGTTAGGCTCAAATCCTCCGGTCTGGCACAGTCGGGTTTTTCTAACATTTCTATTAGTGGCTCGTAGTCTGGACTCGTGCCTAGTGTACCGCATTAAGCTTATTACTTGCTTCGTTGTGGGCCGTAGGCGTAACTACTGAAACGTGAAAGTGGACTACACTCCTCTGCTGAAATCTTCAGGGGTTACAGGCGTAATGTAATGTGTCAGTAAATATCACGATCGTAATAAAACTGGAATCTTATATTGTGGATTTTTTTAAATTAACTACAGTTTTATTGACTGTTGTTAATTCATTCCACCTATTCCATATCGGGACGTAAACGTAACTGATGAAACGTGGGAGTGTTCTACATTCTTCTGCCTACCTCTTCTAGGATTACAGGCGTGATGTTACATTGTTACTTAATTACTACAGTATTACATTTTCTATTCAGTTTAAAGAAGTATAAAAAATTATTTTGCTGTCTAAATTGAAATTTGGTTTACTTAAAAGTTCTGTTATTACTTTAGAAATATTTGTAACATACATATGCACTGCCTACCCCGTAAGGGAAAGACGTTTATGTATAAGTACGGGTATATAAAATCAGAATATACAGATAAAGATAAGCCTTTATTGTTAAGTAATATATTGGATGGAGAAGAATGATGCAGCATCACAAGTTTTTGTGAGACTGCGTATTTATATATATTTTCAATATATATAAATGCGTTTTTATATATAGGTTAAGTTTCTATATACGTTATTTCAGCACGATTGCATGAACATTTCTGTCATAACTGTGACATGCTGCAACGACCATTTTTGCATTTGTCGCTTTGCACGATCGTTGTGAAACGTACACAGAGGTTATTGAGTTTAGTTCATATTTTTTTAATGTCCATTCTCGTTACAGCTTTAAAGTACTACCTTCTGTAGTCTTTCCTCCTTATAGTAACTGTTAAATTGTAATTATTTGTATATTTAACTATTAATGTAATTGTCATACTTGTTTCTACATTGTGCCTTTTTTGTCTATAACACCAATGATATACCGGTTTGGTAGATATCATATTGAGGTTAAATAATTAAAGGTTCTTATAAATTATAAGCAACTGAGGTCCTAGAGTGTTCCCTTGTGGGATACCGGTAATTTATGGCGGTAGAATGACGTTACTTTATTCACAAGTCATAATAATAATTCATATGTTGTTATCGTCTGTATTTGTTAGTTTTTTACAAAAGTTTACCAGCTATAAGTGATTAAGTGTTGAGGTAATTGTAAATATACAAAGGTAAAGTCCAACTGTAATCAATCTAACCAACTCTAATCAATTTAAGGTTAACCAATGTAACATATAATTAGAGACTTTTTAAAGAGTTAATAATGAAATCCGTAACATTGTAGAGCATCTCGTTTTGAGTAGCAATGGTTAATACGCAACTGGTGCTTTCGTTTAACATTTATTTTAATCCGTTTATGACTACAATCTTGGACAGGGGTCAGAATGAAAAGGGTTAGAGCTATAGACAAGTACGTGTTAAGAGATTTCACACGCCTTAGTTAACATTATTGATATGGCATAAGAATTTCTGCACGATATTTCTTATGAGTGAATGTATCTGTGAGGAGCTAGGATTTCAGACCCTCGAAATATGACTCTGAGTTCTAAACTCTAAAATTTTCGTTTATAGGTATTATTGGTAGGTATATATATAAATATGGGAACGTTCAAGTATTATATAACGCAATTTGGGAAGATGAGTTGGTCTTGTAAAACGTTACGATGCGTTTTATTGCTACCTAGAAATTTCTTGTTCATTTATTACTTTCGCAAACAAAGGTACTTTAGGGACTTATCGGTACTTTACTCAACTTCTTTGTAACTCTTACATAAAAATGGTCATTTGGGTATTACCTACATGGTACAGAAAAATGTTACGCTCCGTTACATGGAAGGTAGGGGGGTCAAGAATCTTCAAAAATTGCGTTGTGTAATACTTAAACGCTCCCTATTGTATGTGTCATTTCTAAATCAGTAATTGGAATAGAAATAGTTACAGTGTTGGTTTATTTTACATCACCAAGCTATCACAGTTACATTTAACATTGAAGCGGAGAGAACTACGAAAAGCGTTTGCAGTTTATATCTGTTAACGGACATTTTATTTCCGCAGCGCGCCGGCAACTTCAACATGATCGAACAATAATTTGCAATCATCGCTGGCAATCACTTTATAGTAGTTTTTGCAGCGTTTATTTTAAAATAGAGGTTTGGTAAAATTTATATGAAACAATTGCTGCACTTATTCGTGTATGCAATACGATCTGAATATTCATGCTGCAAATAATTTTATGTTTCATTGAATTCAGCACTGATTTAAACTTAGATTTCTTAAAATTTTATAACTAGTTTTTGATTATTATAAACGTGGATGAAGCACAAACTTTCCGGCATATTAAGACTAATAATTATTTATTAATTATTTACTCTTGTATTTAGTGCCTATTGAATGAACTACTTTTAAGCATTAATTTATTAAAACTTTTATAGTTTGTTCTGATTGAAAAAAAATCCTTTTCTTAGATAGCTTTCAGTATCAACGCAAGAGAAGGCGGTTCATGAAATGGCAGCTTATTTCCGCAACAGCATAATTCCCTCCTCAGTGATTGACCATTAATTTGCAAGCGTCTGTAGGGCACACCTTGCAAGCGACTTCTACAATGATGTAGACTGTAATAAATTAGAATATTTCATGTTAACATTTGTGGTCTAAATTATTCAGTTTACTTATTTAAATATAAGTCAATATATTATTTACTTTGTGTTTAGTCTGACACAATAAATGATGTGAAAAATTTATTGTGTTAAAAAAGTTATGGAATAACATATAGGTTTTTTTCCATTGTTATGACTATAAAAGACAAATATTGTTAAATACAGAACATATGTCTTTTTTGTACGATAAGCGAGTGAATATAAGAGTTGATATATTTAAAGGTATATTTTAGCGACAACTTTAAAAGCTTGAAATAAATTGGCACTATTCGTCCTATACATTGTATTATATACTTTACTGTGGCACTTGGAACTGGAATAGAAAAATACGAGTACAGACTAGAGGTCACCCAAAGCGGTTGTATTTATGCTTTCAGTTTTTGTAATTCTTGCGATGCGTCTTTTTCAAGATCAAAAATTGTGATGCTGTAGATGCTGTATGTGACGTGCGAAAAGTTTTGGATCATTATTTATGGATTTTGGTGATGAACTTTTTATCGACGGATCTATTGT
Organism: Mysoria ambigua; assembly: GCA_018245875.1. NCBI lineage: Eukaryota > Metazoa > Arthropoda > Insecta > Lepidoptera > Hesperiidae > Mysoria > Mysoria ambigua. The sequence goes on along the minus strand of DWEI01002762.1, from coordinate 3,841 downwards.
TATAAAATTTTCTTTACAACAGTACGCGTATGGAAGTCGTAGTTGCGATATCCTATTACCGGAAATAGTTAACAGATTTCGTACAATAGCGTCATCCAAAAAAAGCACACTTACGATAATATTTACGTTCGACGCACGTTAAGACAACAACATGCGTTTCTTGTGTCTGTTACACTTTAAAAAGATAATGTCATGCACTATAATTTTTTGTTGTATATCTAACATGATTTAAATTTGACTCGTTATGGCGATTTCTCAAATATTGAGACACGTTTAGTAATCAGTATGATACATTCGCAATAGTCAAATATCAAACACGTATTGGAAATTTCACAGAGAAAGATAAATTTGTGAATAAAAATTTAGAATCAACGACGAATTACTTTCAAGACTTAGGTCTTTCTTTAAGATTGCTTTTCAGAATACTGGAATAAAGGATTTTCTGATATGACGAAGATCGTCACGAGTAAATTACTCTAGTAAAGGAAACTATTAATCATCTTAATTTTAATGAATGATCTATTCACTTTGGAGTCATTAAAATATGAATATTAAAATTCTTGTACACTCGTATTTAAGCAGGTGGCTCGGAGGTAGAATGGGAAGCAAATATAAGTCGTATTAAAATATCATCGAATCCCAGATACATTTATATATTAGCTAAGATCTAACGTGAACGATGGATATAAAAAATCGAATTAGATAAACACGCCATTATCTGCTCCACCAAATAGGAGAACAAGTGTTAGAAACGGCAAGGAAGCACTGATACTTAGTTTCGTCCCCTCCGCACATAGGATATAAGAACTTAGGATCTGTTTACGAGCGGTTAAACACAGAAGCCACGTGTTCTTGATGCGCGCACATTATCACACACGCGGCGCACGCGACCGGAGCGGAACGAGGCGAGGCAGCGAGTTGATAATATGGAATAAAGCGTGGAAATGATATTGAGTTTAACATTTTATTAGACTACTCTTAATACTGTATAAGTTCCTCCTTTACCCATTGGTTATACGAGTAAAAAAATATTTAAAATACTTTATCTTGCATTAATTTTATTAATGTGGTAAATATCATTTAAGCATGTATATAAAGATTCATGGATTATTATTCTGTTACGAAATCAAATATGTCCAGTTAGTAAATATAATACATGTACAAATTACTAGAAATGCAAAAATGAATCATTATAATTAAAACTATAGACAATTTAAAGAAAAAATAGAGAAATAAAGAACGAAAAAATAGAAAAAAAAAGAAATCAAGCAGACTTATGGCATAATTCGGCTCTACATATAATGTTGGTTTCCAAAGTAATTTATAGCTATAAGTAATACACATTTATAGCTGATTATAATAATATAATCACGATGACTCAAATTCCGTTCAAAACTCACACGTTATTACTGGGATGTAGCGGAGTAGTCGTGCGAGAGGGACAATCCAGCGAGAAGTCCTCGGCATCTTTAACGTGGTACGGTCAGTCTCAATTGAGATATCGATTTATTATATTTGCCTATCTCAAAAGTTTTTACACGGTATTGAAGTACAAAGACTAAGCACGGAAACACTATAGTTATATATTGTGTTACAAAAAACGATAATTAAGAACTTACATTTTAAAAAAAGGTGAGCAAGACGCCTTGAAATCTTAAGTAGAGACTAATGAGCTAACCTCTTGTTATGTTAACATGGTCAGACGAGAAAAATTATAATAAATATAATAATAATTAATTTGAATAATAATTAAGCATTATATAATAGTAAGGAATAAATAATTAAAATAATAACAATAAAATTATAACAGCCATTAAGTATTACAATTACATTTTGTAATAATGGCTATTACACAATATAATGTAAAACTTGTATCGTTTTCTTTACTTCCCTACCTTACTTCTTCTTTATATTGTCAACAGAGTTTTATTCTCTTATAACTTCACGCCAGTATCACCGGAAGAGTTAAGTAGATGAATGAATTACACTCCCATGATATAACAGTTATGTTGGGTGAGCGTATTGCTATATACGAGAAATAATTTTTGACACTAAAACTCAAAAATCCAGAACCGCTGCATTTCGAACAGAGCAAGCAGAACGACATACTTATTCGAAACATCGCCGCCAGAGTATTTTTGGATACACTTTCACATCGGAGATGATCTAAAATTCTGTTGTTAATATAGAATTTAAAAATAAACTCCGTGTTTATAGTTTTGATGCTTCGAAGTGTATGATGTAATACTTCAATCGCTTGTTAAGGGAACGAAGCTTACAGCCGTTTCGTTGATGTACGCTGTTCTGCCTCTACCGGGTGTTAAATTTACAAGTGTTACAGATATTAACAACATACTTTGTTATGTTGTTACGTTACTTCACGCTTGTGATACCTGAAGAGGTAGGCAGAGGATTGCAGAACACTCCCACGTTTCAACAGTTACGTTTACGTCCCACTATGGCATAGGCGGTGAGATTATCGCCATGCATCGGGCACATATTCAGACTCCGAACCACTACCAGAATTTCTATTAATATTATTTTAGTAGTCCAATGTTAATTGATAGTAATTCTAAAATGTTAAATTTTTATGCTCACACACAATGATTATTTTAAAGTTTAAAACAGCTAGTAGCTTCAACATGTTTAATTAGTAATACTCATTAAATATTGGCAAATAAGGTTCTAACTCCGTTTTAGTAAATAAATAATTTACCTGTTTTTCTAACAATTACAATCGTAATAGGTTTTTTAATTTTACACCAAAATAAAAACGGTATGCATCATTGAGAGCGCTTGATTGTATGAAATCGATTATGAAGTATTATGAAGTTACACTAACCTGTATTTTCACCAATTTGAACTGGATTCGCTGGGCGCAATATGATCGAGGGTGCAAAGGAAGACTCGAACCATTACACTAATTTAAAACACTAAATATCCATATGAAACGACCAAATATGACAGATAATAAGTGAGAGAGAACGAAGTTTATGTAACTGGCGTCCATGTATGAAGAGACTGATTCAGGTCAAGGATAAATAGAAACAATTGCTGCCCGGCACCTTCTGCCTATTTCGTGAGAATCCCAGTTTATTAATATTACCACAATATAAAAAAAAACTGCTATAATAAATGTCTGTAATACACATTATAATCTGAGCTGTAGTTGTATTGTATAAGTCTTTATGAATATACCCCACTGACTGTAGAAGAGTGAAATTTCCATCCTGCATATATTTTTTATGAACCGTACGAACTGGAATTATTCTAGATAAGATGAATAGGCACTTCCTAGGCAAGCGTACATTCAAGGCTGAATTTCACTTTTCATTAAGGGAGATAGCAATCAAATGCCTATTGCTAAATAAAAATATGTTATGACGTAACTGATATATGTATATTACATTTGTTATTTGACATAAAAGAAACATCGCACGTTGTTCGTTCATGTGGAAATTTAATTTCGGTGAATTCGTCCCGCTTTGATGGCGAGTTCACGTTTTGTTCAATTGAGATGAAACGGTGTGGATTTTAAAACGAATCTAGTGAAAATTTCCGTTAATGAATACATTTATAAAATCCTGTAAATAGTGTTATTGAGTTGGCAAAGTAAATGTCAGGTAATTTATATTCCTTCTTAATTATCCTTTTCTAAACCTTTGATTGGGCCAACCATAAATTACATCAAAGTAATTTAATGATGCCCCCTTCCCCTCCTTGTCGCAACTAGTTACATTTGTGGAACACCCCCCCCCCCCCCCCCCCGGGGCGCACTTCTGTTGTGTTTTTGTACCAAAAAAAAATTTAATATATAAGATTAGCCACCGAAACAGGAAGG
>DWEI01002761.1:0-13786 GCA_018245875.1 Mysoria ambigua | reverse complement strand
TATAGAAAATATAAAACAATGTATTTATTCACCATAAGACTATAACACGTGATAATAGTAATAGATACTAATATATAAAATGTATACAAGGATTAAATATCAAGTGTTGTGAAAATTAGTAAATGTTTTCTTGGGTGTTTGGAAACTGTCAAAGGTACTTGATTGCAGTAGCAGATAATAACCTTAATCCTTCTCCAAGTCCAGAAAGAGACTGAAGATAACATTGTTGATAATTATTTTGGTGAGGATGTTCAAATATTATTATGCCTTGTATGTGTGCATTGCGCATACTATTGGAATAAACCACCAATCATTAGGAAGCTATTTGCGGCCGTCTCATGTGGCTTGTAATCAGAAGGGCCCGGCAGAACTGTGACGCATTAGCCGCAATCGTACAGGAAAGTCGTCAGCTGCACGCTTATGACTGTAATGGTGATTGACTTTACCGATAACCTTATCAATGTCCCAACTTTTCCCTACTGAAACATTTTGAAATTCAACCGCTTAATTATCTAACATTGCTTCTGTACCTTTAACTGTCCATAAGTAATCGTTTCAACATGATGTGAGAGAAACGAACTTTATTTTTTGTTTTGAACTAATTTGTACAATTTGCATACATTGACCGCGTTTTGAGATCATTGAATAAATTCGAGTAAACACGTACTCCCCTCGAAACAATTCCCAGGAACAAACTAACGAAGCCAGTTAGCATAACAATATTCCTGTAGGTACCGGTCGTGTTGTTGGCACACGAATATGTACACTGGATTGTTCTTAAACAACTACGTGGCTTTTATGTAAATAGCCCTTTCCTGCCTCGGGGTGTGTGCAGATATTAAAAACCTTTGTTGGAACGAGGCAATCTCGTCTTGTGACAACGGACCTGGATCTCATGTAAATGGGTAACAGTGTCGTGGGTTATTAGACTCAGCCGACTTTCCATTTGAGGTTGCCTAGTTTAGATCACTAAAACATCAGTCTTGTCGAGTAATATTGTGAACAAATAAAATGATGTATGAATACAGATTGTTGTATTTTCTATTTTAAATTTTTATATATTCTTCGGTATAAATAGTATTGGAAGAATTAGTTTCTTTGAGTCTATGATTATATTAATAAACAAAAAGTGATAAATAAGAGATCCGTTTAAAATTAATGAGTTCAATAAAGGTAAACCAACCTTGCCAGTTCAGTATTATAAAGCCCAATTAAAATAAAAATATCCTTGGCTCCATAGGTTATTATGAGTTGTTAGCTGATTCACATTCTTTGAATCCAAAATGTTGTTTATTTTGATGTTCATTAAGAACCTTTGCGGCGACGTGCCATAAACATATAGCTTTATTCTGACATTTCATTTATAAGGATATTGAAATTTGCGCGAACATTAAAACACGACAAGACGGCGCACGCCAGGACTAATTTACATTTTGTATACTTATTGCACCTCACAATAGCATGGAATTCGATCGACTTCATCCTTATCTTCTTAGCCGTAAGGTCCATGCGATGTGTCGTTGTGAAACAAAGCGACAGTACAGTCGCCAGTAGTCATTTGCTCAATGACGAAGAAGACAATATTGACAAAAGGATTGCTTGCTAATGCAGAAAATATGCAAAATATATAGTGGAAACGTTCACTTTGATTCATGTGTGGTCTTCCGATATTGAGGGACGTAATAAAAGTTATCACACAGAACCATATCGAGTTTAATGACCTGAGAGATACTAATTGCAACAGCTGAAACCGACATGTACATGCAAACGCTTATCATCGATCGAAAGCATATCTTACTTTAATTACGTATACTTAAGAATACATTTTATGTGTTCTATAAAAATAATTTCATCGACATTACAAACATCTTCCATGATTTTACTTAAGATGGAACATCATCCAGTTTTCTAACATTGTAATCAAAAAAATGCAAAGCAACGTAATCCTCTTGATTCCATGTATTTTTTTATAATTTTCGATATAAATCGCATATATTTTGCTCGTTCCTCTTTAAACGCTTCATTAGCTCGTATTGTTTCATTGCCTAACACTTGGTAGGGAGAGCGATAAAGCAATTTGTTTACAGATGCTAATTTTAAAATTAACGTCGTGAATACAACAAACGTGCCCGCGCTCGGACCACCGTGCTCGGCGCTTAGCGCGAGTGCATGCGTTTATTCGCAAAGGTTATTTATTATTTGAGATTATACTCCAAATAGACGTAAAGCTGGCTCGCTGGATGGGGTGATTTTTTATATTGCGCCTTTGTTGGGCCTGATGTAAAGTAGACCAGTCGGTTTTGTTATGATGTATGGAAGTGGAAATTGTAAAGCATTTCTCAAATATTTTTTTGTTTTTTGTTAGTTTATTATTTCGCATTTATTACATTGTGCATATAAAAGTTATTGGTTTAGATAGAATAAGTAGAAATACCGTTTGTTGTAATTTCAAGGTTTGCCATTACTAGGAACTTATGATTATGAAATTATTACTATGAACTAATTGAGAATGTTATTTAGATTTAGAGACTTAAAAAATTGCATTCGTATTATGCATTTGGTCCATTTGTTTTTTCATCATCTTTTTCATTAGCCTAATTAAGTCCACTGCTGGATATAGGCCTTGCAGGAGAAGTTTTCTTCCTGTTATTCCCACGTGGAGATGCTGATATTTTTTTTCATGTTAGTTAGATGTTAGTTAGATTTAATAAAAGATAGTTTGAATTACATGTAAATGTACGTAATAATTACTTGCATAGTTACAACGTTATGTCAAAACAGTTTCGAAGATGGGCGAGAGTTAAAGATTCCATCTTGGGAAATGATATGTGGCAATCGTAAGCAATCAACGTGAATGTTTCGTGTTTTGTAACATTGTAGTCACAGAGCTGCTACGAGTTATCCCTCAGTTGGATACCTTTGAGGTTTTTATGAGGAGTCACGATATCGAAATTTACTTTTTAAATTTCGTTGGCCTTCTCCTCGTTTTTTTTGTACATATTTATTTCTTTGTCCAAATTAACAACAGTTTTACACAACCCACCCGCTCCTACTGAATAATGGCCACAGAAATTATTTGCTATTATTATTTTATAATGATGGTATTCCAAGATAACCAGCTGTTTCGATGGAATTCGTGTAATGACCGCGTGCGTTGCGTAAGCAAATCAAATAGCTGTAATTACTTAAATCTGTTCGTAAGTTCCCAAGATTGCTGCGTTGGAAGGGTCTTAATTTTCCGAGTCGTGTGTTGCGTCCTCTATTACTAGACCGGTCACAGACTCAGTATACGGAAGCTCGATTTAATTATACCCAGCCGTTATAACGAGAACGCTATCCCATCCTCTCCAGCAGTATTAATCATTGACTCGCTTGATTTATGTGATAATTCCATGGGATAAGATCTATCCTGGTATTATTAAGATGCTTCTTTCACGATATCTCTGGTGGTGTACACACAAGTGATAAATGGATAAGTTATAGAGTTGGTTCCAGACATTCATTGGCTGAAAGAAAATGTGCCAATGGTTAATATTTTACGGAGTAAATTTGTGCCCATGACAGTGCAAAGGCATAACGTGTACCACTGGATGTAAAGACATTTAATTGAAACATTTGACGCTGAAATAAAAGTAATCGATATTTTACTTATAGTTCTTTTTTAAATTTAATTTTATATATCATTTTTTTTTAAATTATAGATATTGGTTTAAATTTAACTCAACCTGACATGCTTCTGAATTTTCGAAACTACTTTATTTTTAATATTCACATATATTAAGAAATAATAACAAAAGGAATCATAGTAAGAAAACCTACATATCTCAAAATTCTCTGTAATATTTTCTGAAAACCTTTGCTTTGGTAACATGACATACAATGGTCTTAAACCTCAATGTTAGTACATTGAGGTTTAAGACCATAGAGAATACCGTATACAACAGTAGGACGATCAAAGTATTACTGATGAATCTTTATAGATGATAATGCATCAAAGGGTCAGAAAAAACAAATTATCTTTGAACAACTCAATTTAAGAAAGAATGTTAGTACTTTCTTCGAATATTAAGTTAAAAAAAAAACTCTTCGCCGTTGGCCAGACAACTGGTAAAAATAAGGGTCTTGCTGTATCACATTCTAATAACGATCGACGAGAGACTAAAATATTAATGGGGACGTAACATGCCCATTTTTTATGTCTTTGTTAGACATGATAAAAACTAAACAGTTTCATCTTTCATTTTTGTATTTCATATTATTTAGTAACTAAATCATCAGTCATTATGTGTGATATTATGTCAATTATCCACACTGATGACGTAAAATCATTGACAATTAACATCATCATTATCAACCTATTTCAGTCCACTGATGGACATACGCCCCTCTTAAAGGTTATAACACTTATAATATCTGGACATGCTGGCTGACAGCTGCATTGCACAGCTTCTCCATCATAATGTCAAGGAACGAATGTACGACAACCAAAATTTTTTTGAAACCAACCTAATGAAATCTCCGAGAATTTAGAACTATTCGAATGTTAGGCATGTAATATGATACATTTATATTACATAAGGGCATTTTCATTCTATCGAAAGTAGCTACATTGCGAGAGAATTTTATGGAACTAATATTGAACAGGTATCATAATGTACCCATAGTTAGATTTTTAGAACTTAAACCTTTATCGCTTATCGCTTATAAAAGTATAGTTTGACGTCGGAACTCAATAATAAGTGGCTGTGAGAACACCATTACAGTCAAAATGTTTGTTTTGCGCGAGTATTTCAGTAACTGACGGTTAAGTAAAACAAGATTGCACACGTAGACTGCATGCCAATTGCATTCAACTGCATTATACTCATTTAGAGAGTCCGTTGATGGATAAGGAAATCGTTTATCTGATTTCTACCCTCAGGACTTTATTCTGATAGCGTAAAGAGTGATAATTAAAGTAGGTACGTTTCCAAAGAGATTTGGGCCGATACGAATTGAAGTCAATTTTGAACTGGCTCATGAGGTGATTCAACTCTGTCCTTTAATGCCTGTTGCAGTCTTGCGAATAAATTAACTTAAATACAGTTGAGTGCAGTCAAGTGATAATATCTATTTTTTAATGCGGTAGGCATGGTTGAGAAGAGCTAGGCAGTGCAACTAAGTACCAATTAGGACTAGTAAAGTCAATGAGACTATAAATTTGATAATATCAAAACATGTAATATCAAAAAACGTGAACTGTGTTACGATTAGTTTTGTTTAATTTGTTATTGCTTTACGTCATACTAAGAAGAAACATACTATCAAAGTCAGATAAATGCTTAGAGTTTATAACAAAAACCATAACACAGACGTATGCAAGTGCTACAAGAAAAATTCGCAAATTATTTAATTCCCTTGCCGATGCGAGAATGTGGATGAATTTTATTTTAACATCAAGCTTTATTCATCCTCTATGCTATCTCCAGCTCTCAACGCGGTAACCATGAGCGTGTGTCTTTAAGTTGTCGTAGCGGAATGTTGAATAATTTTTAACCGTCACTTATTCCGGCTATCTTACTGCTACGCGTCATTCTACAGAACATTCGGTAACTTTAACAAGGCACCGAGATAATGGCTTTAACAAATTCGTTAAAAAACCATTCATTCTACTTGATTGGCATCTTGATGTCATGATACTTCAAAAGCGTCGGACTCATCGCTACTGTCGTAATTGCAGCTTAGGTCAATTATGTTTTTATTTTGGACGTCTTTTTGTGCTGGAGAAGTAACGGTGAAGTGTTTGAAATCCAGTTACAAATCGCAAGCGGTCTGCACAGGAAAGCTATATAGGAATAAATAAAGTGGTAAGTACTCAAATATTGGATGGGGGAACTTAAAATGGTCTTTATTGTGAAGACTATAAACAAAAAAACGTAACTTCAAGCCTGTAATCCCCGAACAGGTAGGCAGAGGAATGCCAGAGACTCCCACGTTTCACCGGTCACGTTAACGTCCCACTTAGGTGATGAGCCTATAGCCATGCATCGGGCACATATCCAGACCCTGAATCTCTACCAGAAATTTAGATTTTCAATTACAAAATGTCCTATTTAGAAAATTTTCTAGCGTTCGATCCGGAAATCGAACCCGGGACCTCCCGATCGGTATTCACGCTTGCAACCAACACGACCAAAATACTTTTATAAAAACCTTACCTCATATATAAATCGGACCACAATTGTCTCATAATGCATCACATATTAAATTGAATTTTGAAAAGACAAACAATTGTTGAAAAATAAAACGGACGACGAAGTCTATCATGAACCATTATCATTCTTGTCGACGATCTAGAGTGCAACAATTTAAGGCATCGTTCGGTCATTTGCAGAATTCGCTCGTAAATTCTCGTTTGCGTCCCAATTGACACTTTTATGGTGGCGTCCATGTTGTGAGGAGCCTGACTACGCCAAGGACTGTTGGCCGTCCATTTTGTTTAGGATCTTTCATTCTATTTTGTGTCGTTAAAAGTACGAGTTCGCTTGGGTACCTAATACGTTAAAGTTATAGTCTATAAGAAGACTTAAAATATGTAATCTTTTGGTAATAAAAATAAATATATAGAGATATTACGTATACAAAATAAATAAAAATGCGGAACCTAATGGTCTCCTCTCGGACTTAGAAGGGTTGAGGCCATAGTTTGCCACGCTGGCCAAGTGCGGCCTGGGATACTTATACTAAACTAAAATGTAATCTTAATATGTACATAAAGATTACATTTAGTTAATCGTAGATAACGACTTAATCTTATAACGATAACTTGATCAATTGACACTAACGATCATAAACCATTCGTCTTATCCGAATTTCTTTGTATGTATTTCTAGTAGCGGTATTCGATTCCTGTCGGCTCATTTGTACAAGAAAAAGTTAACTTTGCATCCAGGTTGCCATTTTTATACAATTAAAACATACATAAATAATATTTGCGACTACAACAAATGTGAATGTTGTCGCAATTTGCGTGAATTGTTCCTGCTTACGTATCGGAAAATGAATCGAATAATGAATGAATACCACGTGTCAGCTGCTCGATCGATTGCGTTTAAAATTTCATGCCACGGTTACTTTAAACATATCGCGGGTTAACACGCGACGCTAATTCAATAAATCGCCGTTCGACAGTTTCGCCCCGTTATGCTTTGAAATAAATATATGTACATAACTTAATGTAAAACAATATCGGGGTGGCTTGGGAATTGTTTGCGTAGTATTGAATCAATGTCAGAACCATATACGCTTGATTGAACAATAACTGCCGATTATAATAAGTTGTATTACTTAGTGGGTTATGAATAATTGTTGCGGTTCTGTAAGGATAGAAATATTTAGCATCTGATGCTCTCTGCTTCCCCCGCGATGCACCTGGTGTAATAAATCTATTGATTAATTTTCCCAAAACCAAAGGGTCTGCTTGCGAAGCAGGTACATAATTAATTTTATTGCTGGAATATGCTACTCTATTAAAGATGTTTTACAACTTAGACAAATGTTTGCTACACCGGTAAAGGGAAGCATCGCGAGGAAACTTGCACAACTTACAGTTTATAAAAAAATGTATTCTAAGGCGTATGAGCTCTTCCAAGATGCAGCTCGGCGGCGTGGCAGACAATAACCTTAACCTTCTCATTTTGGGCGGAAATTGATGTCCACCAACTATAAAAAGGGTGAGAAAAAAAATTTTTGAATATGCTACTATGACCCTCTGAGCTGCAAATTCCGGTCAGTGTCGTAATACTGTAAAGGCCGATGTCCAGAAATGGACAAGAATATACTGATGATGATGATAACTCCAAAACTCTTTATTGCTTCAAAATTACAGCAATATATTCATTTTAAGCATATTTTTATACGTATAATGGGAATTTTATTCAACAATATACAAAAGACGAAGAAAGACAGACTTCGCTATATTACATACACGTACATAATATGTATATGTATTTACTTACCTTCCATATTGCGATCTAATCTCGCAAACAATATTCCCTTTGTATGTAGATCCGGGCGCGTTCCCGAAAGTACATCTCAAGAGCACATACCAACGATCCACTGAAGCTTTACAGATTTACTTTGAAGCCGAAGCTTCTGAGAATTACCTACTACTCCTCTTATTTCTCTATCTCTACCAGCTAGGTCAGCTCAGCACTGATTTGGGTCTGAAGGCGCTAGGCATACCCATGCCGGTTTAATTTAAACATGCCTCTGCCAAACAGCTGTATACCTTTCATATTAAATATAGTAATGCACATGTATACGAGCATATGCTAATGTCCCAAACCAAAATGTGCCATGCAAACATATCAATACATGTAGAATTCGTTACGAGCGACACTGCTCAGAAAATTGTGAAAAAATACTTTGAAACGATGATGCATACGTTTATACGGATTTATAAAGAAATATTACGTTCAATATTTTGTGTGCCTTTATAATACCCGCCTTTATTGAAATAGATAGAAATGTAGGACATGTTTGTTAGTAAAAGATATTGGTTGGAATAGTGTGTTTAAACTCTCTGATTTTGTAAAATCCTTACTATTAAAGCTTTGTCTATTGTCAAATGTCAATACTGAAATTAATGCCGAACCTAAAGGAAGATACCAATAAGAAAATTACCTACTCCATAATATTCTTCCTGGACTCATTTCGTATCAGTTTCTTCCGATACTTAAACCTGACTGAACATCTGCGCTTGCCACCCTCGCTAACATAATAAATTATCTATCTGATTTTACTCTGTTAATACCTCGGTAATACTTTGATGTAAAGAGCCAATTAATTAAAAAATATTCTTTAAATGTCAAAGCCATCATTAAAATATCCACGGTAATGGAATGTGGAATGATAAATTGAATATAAAGTTTTCAGACAATTCAGTTTGTTAATGCCAGCGTTTAATTTTTTGTACCTTCGGATCTCTTATTTCATTTATCTGATGTCTGATCTTTATCACTTAATATTTTTTTCTACGTTTTGTACAATGCGCTACTTGATTGAAATTGAAAAGGACGTTTTTGCGCCCGTTCGCTTCTTCAATAATCGCGGTAGTATATAATTACTAATGTTAGCTAGCGCACAGACATCTGTCGATAAGTAAGCAAAAACAAAAGCTTCGTGTCAGAAATTTGCATGTTCAGTTACGAATGTACGGTGTTATTAAGAGTAAGGTCAGCCTATCGATAATTACGGGCCCTAAAACCAACATTGGAAATTGAATTTTTCTGAGTGGAGACAGAGTAATTGCGGGCCAGACGCTCCCGCTGACGCAAATTGGACTGGACTTCACCTGTCCGACGTAAGCATTTACATTGCAGATAAAACGAATACAAAATGCATTACAACGGCTTTATATTATGTGAAATAAAATTCATGTCTACAGATAAAATAACGTATATCAGGCTACATAATAAATATCGATTTCCGATTTAAGAACTTATTAGTCCTTAGTTGAGAAGTTGGCAAAGAGATTTCCAATTTTCGCTCAAAAATACTTATCCAGTGGCATTTATAGTCAGGTACCAGTCAAAGATGGAAGAAATTTAAAAGTTACGCATTTCAAAGTATACTTTTTTTCGGGAATAAATATATTTTGTCCAGTTATTACAGAACAATACTAACGCATATTGCCTGGGAAAATGTTCTATAAATAATAGAACTCTTAAATAAATATTGCAAATTGAGCAGTGAGTACTACGCCCGGCAATAAGTGTGTAAAATTAAAAATAAAATTGACCACATAACTAATTGCAAGAATGATCATCAGCATCAATATTACAAAGCCAATAGGCATTTAATGCATCAATTCGATTTGTTTTACGTATTGAATTTAATTATTTTTCGATATCGAATGTATGGAAAGATAAATGCAGAACAATGTTCTTTCATTATTTCGGTTATCATTTATAAAGTATTTCAAAATATTTTTTTCTATTTAAAACATTTAAAGTTTAAATAACAATTTCACATGCAACGTTAATCGGCTCTGCCAATTGAATTGTTCTGAACGGAGACGCGGTAATTGAAATTTAATTGTTCCTTTCGGCGCCAATCGACGTGTACTGTAGATATTTATTGACATTAATCACACACATGAACAAATAAAACAAAGCACAATAATAATAAATACAACGTTACAACATGGAATGTTTCAACATTAACTGATATGGGATCAGCTGTTATAATGTCAGTATTGCACCAGACCTCTGGACCACCCAAGAGTAAAATGGTGTTTCTTAATCAAATTCAAACGTTACTTTCAAACACCTTTTACATGCATAATTTAATTTTAACATTGATACGATGATTGCTTACTATCTGGGCCATGTTATAGTATAGTTTTTATGATGAGAAAATATCTCATATCCGTGGGAGTGCGAGCGAATTGCGGATGACAATTGTGCATTACATAAGTATACAATTAAGTAATTTATGAAGATAATATTTCTATTTCAAAATCACCAAGAATTGTCAATAAATTGCACGCCAACCCGCACGTGGTCAACATGGCATACTATGGCCATATACTTTACATTCTGAAAGAAAACTTCTGTCCAACATTGCTACGAGAAATGGGTAATTATATTGGTGATAAAAATGATCACTTACTCACAGAAATTGATCAGGTTGTGTGACAGCCCTAGTTGTAAAGGGTATTACCTTACCGGCACGGTACAGGTATACAGAATCACATTTATAAAAATTACGAAAATCTTCACACCAGCAATTACCGGTAAATTACTTGCATCCCTTATTAATCTTACGAGGAGCGCAATAGCTCGTCACGTTAGGCAATAAGCGTGCAGGCAATTTAAATTCTTATGCTCCGGTAATTCGGAATAGAACAGCGCGAACGGTTATGACAGATGGAATAATACGTTGGAGTTCGAGGCGAGTGTGGCGCAGCTTGTTTGGTGGGTGTGGAGCTAACATCTTGCGGTCACCGAACATTATCTCTGCTCACCACATAACCGCTCTAACGTCTTGTTAGCGGAGACAATCTACCAGACAGATTTATTTCACTCTTTTTGTCTGCTACCACGGTATTTATTTTTTCCCGCCGGCCACATTACGCTACTGTTATTACGTGGGTCAGACGGTATGATTGAAGAAATATAATTTACTTGCATTCCAATTGAATTATTCACCGCGTTTTCTACATGCTGGGTATTTTTGTTCTGTGTCTGCGTGTGATGGCCTATGTGAATATTAATTAATAAAATGTGATCACGATCAGAAATAATTATTTCGTCTTTATCATTGTCGTTAAATTGAAATATTTAATGTGGAAAACATATTTGTCTCACTCGGTTAAAAGAGACGAGGAAAAGAGACAACATGCGTTTTATCAAGGTGCATATATATGCCAATAGGCATAATTTTGGTAAGGCGTCATGCCCAATAAGCTGTTTTACGAGTTACTAATTCGGCATCAAGAGGCGGGTGACGGAACCAGTTTCATTAAAGTAGGAACTCGACATTGTTTAAAGCAGACTATAACACGCCATTGTGGTATTTCGTGAATTGTTATAACGATTATAATAGCGTGAAGGATATTAATCGGAGCCATACTCAGTGTCTTGGTGTAGTTGATTAAATATGGACATTAATTTCATAGAACACAACAATTCTCGTTATAATGAGGAACTGTTGTGCGTTATTGTGGCGGGCGCGGATGTCGCGATAGGCAGCGGTATTACCATATTTGTAAATTGTCATTGAGATAAACACAAAACTAAATAATATTGTGTCGCGTTTCAATGTAACAATTTAATGATGTTAATACAATCAGATTTTATTTATTCATATACTCATTAATATTTTTATACCCTTGAATATATTTTGGCGCATTTAACATAATTTAAATATTAAATACCATGGGTAGTATGATAATTAATCTAAAATTTAATATCCCAGTATAAGGTGTTTTGATATAATATTGGTACATAATTATAATAGATGCGTGACATTAACTACATTTTAATTAAGAGCATAGTTAAAATGTAAAACGTTGAATATAGTAAACACTGTTAAAGATAAATACTATGAATTTACAATGATATTATTATACCATCATATTGACTGACTGTTTGGTCGAGTGAGTGCGAGCTCGCTTGCCGATCATGAGGTCCAAGTTTCAAATCCCGGGCTTTTATAGTAGAGATTTCTGGTAGTGGTTTGACTTTGAGAACATTACGCTAGGTCCCTTACGGATTAGACAGAGAGCACCGCGCGGCAATTTTTACAGACCCCTGACAAGCTTCTTCCACAAAACGTCAATGATAGCTTATGATTCGAGTAACAAGTAGAGTACTTTACACATGTGATCAAAAATCACGTTTTTTTAAGAGTTAAAAAATAAGGTTTTCTGATCAAAGCAAGGAACAAATCAAAGATTTCTGTACACGAGGAGCCACGACACAACGCTATTTTAATTCGTCCTATCAAACGAAACGTTCACACGTTATAAATAAAGCGACGAGTGTCGGGACGATTCCGCGCGCAATATTTCACAGTCAGCCGACGAACGCGCCTTTGATGACGCTGCGTGTGAATATCGCTATCCGGCGACCGCGGCGCGCCGGCGGAGGAACGAATACCGTATAGCACGGTGGCGTATTTCCTAATATAGATAATAAGGCTTCATCCAAATAGAGCGTCTTTTAGAATATAACTCGAATGTTTCATCCGTGTCGAGGGGAGTAAGAATATATTTACACCCACCCCAAATATAGGTACAACCCTGTACCGGGATCCAGGGTGTCGTAAGTGGCGACTTAACCCGGCGCTGGCAAACCGCGGTATGACGCGTTCTGGCTAGTCACAGCTAATTTACCTGATCGTAGGACTGCAATAGTGTGATGATGTATATTTCAACATTGCAGCTTTTTCTTAACGATGTTCGAGAATCTCCTTGTTACAAAACGATTGAAATGTAAGAATATACTTTTTGAAATGTATCAAAGTTTTATTTTTAAAACGATCGAAATATGCTGCGGTCACCGATCTATCTTTTTGAAGGGAACCCAATCGCGTGTCCATATTCGACATTTTTGAACGCGTACTGTAGTTTTAAAAACTAGGAATTTATATTAAGTATACATATACAGACGATTATATGTTAACCAATTCGTGTTTGCATATTATGAGAATATTAAAGTAATTCTTGAGTTCTAATACCGCGCGTTGGCAAAGCGCGCGTTTAAAACGCCAAACGCGTTTAAAACGCCATATGTATACGTGCTGTAAATCGAAGTAAGATGTATACAGCGAAGTTTTTTCTACGAACGTGCGTTAACTGAGAATATGTGTAGGTATAAGTAAATTGCTTTGAGATTACCAATTTTATTAAAGTCGTAATGAATATAAATTGCAATGTTTAACGTGGGTAATATTTTCGTTAAGAGATAAAATATTTATCTGTGTGCTATCAAAGGCCGTTTAGGCTGTATAGCAATTATGATAAAATGCGGATTTACATGCTACGTAACTGACAGCGACTTACGTATATATATCAACTGAAACACGTGAGTTTTGAAGTAAAATTTGAGCCCAGTTAATTTTGTTAAAAATTTTGCAATTATGTTTTAGTTCTATGTGTTAGTTCTATTAGTGACTGCCTCGTTGGTCGTGTTGGTAGCAAGTGCGACTGCCGATCGAGAGACCCCGGGTTCGATTCCCGGGTCGAACGCTACAAAATTTTCTAATTAGAAAATTTTCTACTAGAAAATCTGGTAAAATT
>DWEI01002760.1:0-13789 GCA_018245875.1 Mysoria ambigua | reverse complement strand
GCTCACCACCTATTACATAGTGGGACGTAAAACGTAACCGGTGAATCGTGGGAGTGTTCTGCATTCCTCTGCCTACCTCTTCGGGAATTACAGGCGTAAAGTTACGTTTTCTTAGATTCTTAGATAGAACATGAAAATATCTGTAACGCTAAAGATATTATCGTTAAAATTTATAACCGAGAAATAAATACAACATTGTAAAGGTTGATGTGAGAGAATCGATAGCAGCGGTCGTCCTTCCGAGTGAGACTTCCGGTGAAAGGTTTATTATACCATCACAAATGTATGCCTCTCTAAATCTCGGTCCGTATTCCAAAACCTGGTTGGTTCACTTTGCTTGAGGAATATATAGAAAATTCCATTAGTCACTTACTAGCAACTAGGTTGGTCGATTATCTAACGCTAAATCCAAACGCGGAAAGCAAAGCAAATTTATTTGATATTATATTACTAATGTTTTCCAAATGTCAAGCAAGAGAGATAACTAGCAAATGTACATTAAAATATCGCCATTAAAGACATTAAGATGTTTCTGGTGAGTTCTGAGTAATCCGTCAATTAACCCGAATAACCAAATACATTTGGCTAGCGATGTTCCAATTGCATCGCTGGTATTCGTCGCGACTGCGACATCTAGTAATGTAACGTGTTACGTAAACTGCGAACTTGGGAAACATAAACGTGTCATTGATAATAATAATTTATAGCTATTACGTGAGAGAAGCTGATAGAATTATATATAGAAAATACTACTTATACAGCAATAAAAAATACGTCCACAGCACAGTTCGAACGACAGATAATGTTCAATTTAAACACAAACATACTTTTCATTATTTAATTCTCCTAAACCTAGTTAATGGTCTTATTTACATGTAAATAGGTACAAAATTTGAAACAGGAAATCTGTAATAATAAGGAATAGTGGATGAGCTTCTTGCCTTGCATCGGGCACGAATCCAGATTCCGAGCCACTGCTAAATATTTCTATTAAAGACTCCATATAGTCCCCAAGTAAAAATCCAATATAGTACCTCTTGTTCAGCCATTGCCCTTGCATCTTGTCCAATGGCCCACCGATATTTTAAACTGTAACATGCATTTTTATGTAAAATATCAAGACAAACATAATAAGAAAATCGTTGGTTATCGTCCACCGGAGGATCTTTTTTGTTTATAGCGACATCTAGCGACAGCTATGACAATTCCTTTATGCGTATTACTGAATGTCAAGCAAGTTGGTAATGTATGTAGGCGCTGCGTCCTTGCAGGTCGACGGCCCATACCGCACCACTTCGCCACTGATGGTAATCGTGCAAGGAATTCATATGGATTTGATTCCACTCGAAATATTCTTATACATGGTCATTGACATTTGTCCGATGTCTACCCACGTAAAGGTATTAGAGAGAAAACCGGATTAATAAATAGACAACTTTAAAGTATTTTTTTATGTTACCTACTTAGCAAATAATAAATCTCCCCAGAATTATGGTGGTGAGTGGAATGAAGAAATCAGTTGCGCTTTTATGTTTTAATATTTGTAAACATTCTTGTGCACAACGCTAGCCCGGGGCTAGACGTGTCGTTCAAATATCTTATTAGGAATGACGCCAATGCTAAGTAAAGGAATAACAATAGCTTCATGGCGCTGCTTGGTCACAAACTAGCTCGAACCATTATCATATTGGCCAAACAGATGACGCACGCATACATTATAATACGTAATCACACAGTTTATAATAAGGTTCACTCACCAACGGGCCAGTCGATCGGAGTCAGTACTATAATGGAAAATAGAATACAACTGCGGGAAAACGGTTGTAATTTTCACATGCGATCTCACGGATACATGCATACTTATGTTTTACAAGAACATACACACTACCACGTGGTGTGTGTATGTCGGTCGGCGATCGGAGTGAAAGTTGATGCACTCGAGTGCGGCTCCGAATCCGACCTCTGCCGTCTTAACAATGGCTGCCACTGAAAATAAACCCCTTTTACCTATAGCTCGCGTGAAGATTTCTCGTGTTTTATTCACGGCGGCTTCTCGTGTGTGTGGTGATGCAGCCATGTGTATTGTTTTTAATAAAACTACGCCTTATTATGACTACAGTCAGCTTGATTCACGTTCGTTTTTTTCGGGATGGCCCGACCAGTGAAACAAACCGGCTTCAGAAATAATAATGTGTACCGCTCGTGAAACATTTAACAATAATAACTACCACAGTTGTCGAAGGTTAAATTACCTTACATGGACGTATCTCTGAAAAATATATTTATTAAGCTTTATTTTATAAAGATTCGGCGGACTTTTTAAACACATTTTAGTTGACTACTTGTTTTATAAATAGTATAAACACAGTATATTAAGTTAGTTATTATCAGTAAGTTACTTATTAAGTGTTATTAGTTACAAGTATATAAAGCATCAATTGCCCAAAATATTATTAATTAATCTTTGCTACCAATGTCGCATGTTAAGTATATTATATAAAAAAAACTATACGGTAATTTGTATTTATTCCTCTATAAATTTTCTTTAATTTGTAATTATTTTCCTTCCAGGTAAGCCATCTTCTCATCTTTGTACACTGCATAATACATGAGCGTAAGTGTTGGCAAATACTAACAATATGTACAATACGATTTACTACACGGGTACAATACCCACGGAGTATTTTATATCTATAAAAGAAAAAAAAAGATACACAAGGAGTTCGACCAACTAGTGAAAGATTGGACTGCGTAATAGCAAATAAAACAGTAAAAAAACGTAACTTCACGTCTGTAATCCGCGAAGAGGTAGACAGAGGAATGCAGAACACGCCCACGTTTCACCGGTTACGGTTACGTCCCACTATGGAATAGGTGGTGAACCTATTTCTATGCATCGGGCACATATCCAGATTCCGAACCAATACTAGAAAATCTAAATTCGATAATTTTGTAGTGTTCGAACCGGGTATTGAACCCGAGACCTGTCGGCTATCGCACTTGCAAGCAAAACGACCACCGAGGCAGTCAACAGTGATTTTAGTAAAGAACTATATAGCATAACTATTATTCTTACATACTACAAGCTGATGTATTTGAGCGGACATACAACTACATAATCGATATTCGCATCCGAACTTATAGTGCGGTGTGTGAAACGTTGCAAAATGTGCTTCAAAAATACCGAATATACATTTTGGCTGATATGTGCCTGATAAAACAATGTACGTATAAGCTGCACTAATTCGGCTCGAAAAGTGAAATTGAAATAACGTCAAACAATTTGTGAATTATATTTCAACTTCTATACTAAAATAATTTCACCGAATTACTCACAAATTTCTGCTTTCTATTTACAAACATAACTAACTCTACTTTTCTACGTCGATAAAATTGCGGCAGTTAATTAGATTAGAAATAGCTAACTAATTGACAATGAAACATTTGGTATGCCGGTGATTACAATTATTTCCTGCGCTGACGACGCTGTCGCAGAGAAAATGATTTGCTAGTAAATGTACGCATAGATTCCGATAAGCCAGTAGTTTGTGTGTAGGTATGCGGAGTTTAAGCAGTATAGAGATTTAGTTAGATATTTAAAAGTTAATGGATATTTTGAAAATACGTATATCTTGCGACATATGAGTAAGCATCAAGAGAGCTTGTGTTATGGTAACCAGGCGGCTGATAAACTTAAATCTGCTCTACCGATCAAATCAGTTTCATTATGGACATTTTACGGATGGTATTGGCAGCGTTAATTACTTAGATTGTTCCACGACGTAGAACCATAAATACTGTTTCCGCTTGCATAGACATTTGCTACGGTCCAGCGAGTCGGTAGATAGTCACGGTGTTTCATTTTTGCGATACAAACTGTATTATTGCGTTCATTACATAATAAAACTATGTTTAATATTTGAAATTTCACGTTCTTTTACATATAAAAATGTAATTGCATTTAAACAGAAAATAAGGCAAACGGACAATTACTGCTGCGAAAAGGCATAAAGATAATTAAAGAGCTATGACTCGCAGAAAGTAAATCATATGCATTTTTAAGATGCTTAAATTGTAAATCAAATAAGATGTCAGTTTTAAAATAGTACTTAAACTTAAGATTATAAGAGCCCAGCGACGACAGGACAAGTGACAAGCGAGCTGGTAGTAATAGTCAGTGGTGTAGCAAGGTGACTAGCGCCGCCATGACGACGTGCGAATACAAAATCGTACGTAAAATTAAATTCCATTACGAGCGCGTGGAGCGGCGCCGGGACGAAGGAATCCGAACCCGTTAGTAACGGGAACGGCAACTATTCACCACTTAATCGAACGACTAGCAGGCTGGCCGGTAGCCGCGGTGCATGTACTCGGCCGCATACGATTCCCTGAACGTTAGAGACGTGACGATCACCACTTGCTACACTTTTGATGTCGTGAATCTTTCTCGATCAATTTGAACAGTTTTGTCACTGTTCTCTTGCATGCTCGTGAAGCCTATCCGGTGCTTACTAATAGTATAGAAAATTTATGTATATTTTGGGCAGATTGAAACATGTTCATTTGACGTCATATATCATGTTATCCGTTATTTCGATTTTCAAACTATTTTATGGAAAAGTAGTGACTGATAAACATACATATATTTGTTCTGAATGTTTAAATACGCTTGAATATCACAAAAGTGTTGGCCATAAATAGGAATCCAACATATAATCCACGAATCTATAGTCAAGGTCACTGCTGCTGTACCAATAGGCTAGTCGTTTTTTATAAAGAGCCACTCTTCGTAAAAGCGCTCCCTTATTCTAATGTTGTTGCTTAGTTCAGTAAGACTTCTGGTAAGTAGCGCTCCTGCATTTGCTGAAACGCTGATACGATTGTAATACCTGGAATGATGTTTATCAATGTCTAAAACAAAGTGACTTTAAAGACATCAATGAGCTGCAGTTTCCATCAGTGACAACTGTCTGGTCATTTATCTTTTTACTTACATACAAAAGATCAGAAACCGTATAAATGTTTAATGAAAGTAGGCAGATGTGAAATAAGATGAGTGAAATACAAGAGATAGTAACGACGACATGCGTGAAAGAACACCATTCACGCACGCATGGATAAATATAAGTATCTTAGAGTAATGTAAGAGGCTCAGTAAGAGAGATTATATTTTAAAATAAAACGAGAAAGTACGATAAAAAACGAAGAAGCCAGATATTTTACGGTACATTAGAAAAGTAGAACTATTCATAATAAGCCGCGGAGACACGTTCAATACTCGTATTTGTCTAGACATATGAGATTATGGTAATCGGCGTCGTCTGTTCCAAACGAAACAGTCTAAGAAGATTTACGTAAAATACTATGTAATTTATACGGGAGTTTGATGATAATTTGCTTACATTTTTACATTCGGAAAATTCATGAGATCGGTTCATCGTGCCAAATGCGATTTTAGTTACTGCGGTACTGATCTAGCCAACGTAACAGAAAAACTTAATTTAAATCTATTCAAATAGCTTTAGTGGCGAGTTCGTTAACCGTTTCCGATCGATCGTCTTCCTGGTATAATCAAGTTTTGTTTGATTCTCTGCTAACACTATTAAATCCATTGTTTCCGTGTACATTGTTTACGTCTAAATTCAATTTAGGTCGTCCTTCTTCAACGTTTCATTTTATTATCGAGTGCTTTACATCAAGCTTCCACGATGATGGTGGCTGTGAACATTTGGAACTGTTTAATAATACTTTCAAATGTCTGTAATCATTCCAATCGTGAAGATAAATATAGTCAAGTTGTGAAAAGTATTTATTACATAATGATAGGTATATAATAACGGGATGGTACTTGATGTGGTTGACACATACAAAACATTTAGCTACCAGCTGTTACTATGATGCCAAAATATTTTACGCTGAATATTTAAATTCGTGTTCGATGTCTTGACGTTTGTATTGATTACGTGTCCTTTTGAATATTCCACAAAAACTTTGTGATATATGTATGTAAGTATACTTGGTCATAATATGGTAATAGCGTGAATTATTATATAACAGATATCAACAAAAACTGAAGTAGCAGAGAGTATATAAGAACAGGTCGTAGGACATTCCGAACGAAGAAATATTCAGAAAAATAATGTTATAATAACAAATAAAATTAGCCGATAAAAAAATCGTTGGGAGTCATATGTGAAGGACAGGGCGTGTAGTTAAAAAGCAAACCTGTTTGCGAATTCACGGACTGGTTTTAATGTTATTCAGACATGTAATGGAAAGACACAAAATGCGTATCTCGAATATGGGTTCAAAATACCTAGTATAGCCATAGGTTTGTACATATTATAGGTATAAAGGGACGGACCTAGCGTGACTATATATGTATTTATAATGACAATAAAAATAACAATAGTGTACGATAAAAAAATATATTGTGGAATTTGTGCATATGTTATGCAGGACACATTAGATAAAATGGGTCTTATTTGATCTAGCGTGTCCTGACTAAAAACTAAAATACATTAGTCGAATGATAGATGCATTCAACGTCTTTAAGAGTATAATGCTTACATTAAGTTTCATAATTAGCGTACATTTAGCATAGCATAGTACATAGCATACCATAGTTTACCATAGTTAATATATCGTTATATTTACATGTATAAGTTTCGTTATATCTTTTTCTTTGCCAATAGTGTCTGTAAACGGACTATAATTTTTGATAAGATAAGTCATAATTCCCGGATGAGCAGATATCTGATTAGGGATTTCCGGTTTCGCTGTTTGTGTACTTTTACTTTGTTATCTCTGAAACCCACACCGACAATGTTATAAATGTCACGAATTTCTGATTTATTGATCTATTATTCTTAAGTAAATAAATTTTGGAGAAAAACAAATCGTGAAGTAGGAATTCGTAAGACAAATAATTTCCATGGCTTTCGCATGTTTTGATATGGGGATGTTTTTGTTAGTGGTTTTAAGATAGACGGCGTGATGAACGTTTCATTTTAAATTGACGTTCAATTGATTACGCTTGTCAGATTCCGATAACTACGGTGAACATTTGTTAATTAGGTTTATTATTAAGAAGTTTTTTGCGCAATTCCCATTATGAGGCTTTTTCTCGAAAGAGAGATTTGATTAAAATTTCAGAAAGGAAAATTATCAAGTTTTGTTAAGTGAAATATTGTATCTTCACGATTCTAAGCTTTATGAAAGTGGGTGTTAATTTTGGTTCATTAGGTCACATCGGTCATTGTGTTGCTCATTATTCATATAATTAGATATAAAAGAATAAAAAAGTGTACAAGCGACACCAAACCAGCTCTCAACTGGCTGACATCGACACACTTAAGAAAATTTTGGATCGACGCGACACCAATCACGCGATTACCTACATATTAAATATTGTTTTAAAATTAGTTCACGGGCCGATAGACAAATTTGCCAAATGAAACATTGATCTATATGAACTTATAAAATAGATTGACGTTTCATGGCCGTGATGATTGCTGCTGAGTAAAACAAATATGCCGCTGAAACATTTGGAAATTAAGATCTTCTCGAGACGTAACGAATGACGTAATTTCACTGATACATAAAAGAAAAAATCATTTAGTTATTCAAGAACATGAACATTATTCAAGAACATGCGATTATTGACCTTTCAGAGTTTTTTTGAATTGCGGTAATTTTTTTGTAAACATTGATTTTATTGTCAATTTAAAATAGAAAAGTCGTCTTCGTGTTCATCAATACCACTGTCATCACCATTATTAGTTCGTATCTTTTTAATGTTGAAAATGGGTCTCCTTCTCGAATGAAAAAGGTAAGGTCAAGCCAAAGTGCCGAGTGGCGCTTGACAATCACCGCTATATTTATTTACTTACAAAACATTATTCAGAATCGAGACATGTATGAATTGTTGATACGACGCGAGTTGAAGTTATTCATATATTTTGTTGAACGCACGAATGACATTATTTTAACATTGTAATGATAAACATTTTGAATTTAAATGAGACGAATAAACATGACACGGAATTGATAACGAATGAAATAATAAAAGTATTAAAGAAAAATTTTGTTCAAAAGTAGACACAAACTTGCATGTTTATTTTTATATCATATTTTCTTATAACAAGCCCCATAATTTAATGCAAATTTTGTACTGTTAATAGAAATCTTGTAATTTCGAAAATTCAACGGTTAGTATTACATGTCAGTTGTGCAAATAGTAATTATTAAACAATACTGACTAGTGTGTGTCGGAGTATTGTGAAATGGAATGTTTGTTCCAGTGTTATTTATAAAGATGTTTGGTGATATCAAATGACATTAACACTCGACTTGTCATTACAAATTTAATTCACGAGTATTTGTTTAATATCAGTCACGTCGGTGTCGTCATTCAGAGTAACCGGATAAATTTTGAACTGACCTATTTATCCCGCGTCAAAAAAAGGTAGATTTGGTATATAAAGAATGTCTCAGATGAACTGTCTAGTCGGGCATATATTTAAATAAGGAATTTAGGTATGCCTGCAATCATTCGCTGGTAGGAAGGGTGTAAACGCGATTATTTGTGTGATGAGCACAAGTATTTGTCCTGTGTCTGGGTGCAAATAAATATGTATTTAAGTATATATTTACATGTTTATATGTATGTCGTGTATCAGCTGTCTGGTTAGCATACCACAAGCTCTCTCGCTTACTTGGGGATCAGGTGGCCGTGTGTGGACTAGATTCAATATATTATTACTAATCAAAAAATCCTAAGTTCGATTCTGTTGTCAAATACCTAGATTTTTAGTTGACATTTTTGAATATATGAATATATGCCCGAGGTATGACAATAGGTTCACCGTTTACTTTTCGGTGGGGCAGACTCGTATAACATAACTATGTAGTGAAACGCATGAGTTTACTACACTCCTCTGTCTACCTCTATGAGGTGTGACGTTACGAAATTTGGGTACCTCTTTAAGACCTGGTTTATTGTCTCTATAACATGAATTAAACGGACACAATAAAAGCTACGGGACTCTAAAATCTATGAGTACTGCCACGTTTCACCGGTTGCATTTACGTCCCACTATGGAATAGGTAGTGGTCCCACTATTGCCATGCGTCGGGCATATATCCAGAATAGTAGTGGCTCACTAGAAAATCTAAATTAGAAAATTTTGTAGTGTTCGAATCGGGAATCGAATCCGGGCTTGAGGTTCACGAGTTAATTTTACCATTATTTTTAGTTTTACCCAAACATTTTCATGACAAGAGACTCACAGACAAGAGGATGAATAATCAGAAACAGTTATATGCTCATAAAATCTTTAAAGTATTAATTACAATGATCACACGCTTTATAAAACATTAAATTCAAAACATTTCCGTATTTATATATTTATGTATCATTTTCTTTGTGTTTACATTAATATAAAACTGTTTATAATTCAATAGTTACAGATAATATTTACGATAAACGATAAATATTCCGTTATACGACATTGTGTTGACGTCAATGTTATCTACCAAATAAACTAAGGTGGTTACACACCTTTCCTACCTCGTTGGCCGAATGAACGCAGGTGCGTCTTTTGACCGAGAGGCTCTAGGTTCGATCGGGTTAATTTGAATTTTTCGAATTTTAAATTCCCAGTAGCAACTTGGAGCCGGATCTGTGCCCGGTGTACGGCATTAGGGTAACCCTTATCTGATCGTGTAATAAGGCTGTGTACAATTCTTCTCTAGCTACTCCTTCGGGGGGATACAGTTGTTACGTTTGTTAAACTTGAAACTGTTCCTCTTATTGTTGTTAACATATGTATGTACATTCGCCAAGTGTAAAGAATTCCATGGAATGTGGAATGTTCTCGCGTAAGACAATTGCATATAATTTGTTCTGCCGCGTAATCTAAGCAGACGTGGGAAATACTTCACCGTGTGAATGTGGCCTTATGATATGCAAATATCTCTTTGCGGAAAACAAATAGCCGAATGCCCAGTAGTTTTTTTTTTACATATGAAGATTCTTTATACCGGAATGTATAAATACGTAATATATGTAATTGACAGTAACGCGAGGAAGATTGTTAGTGGCGATAATTATAAGTACGTCGACCTATTTATATTATGTACATATATATTTTGAAATAGAATAAGAGGGCATCAAACTCGAACTGATGGAAGTCGCATGGTCGCAGACGGTGGATGGACCAATATAGACACGTTCCGCTCCCTGCAGACGGGTTAACGTTTACAACTAGGGAAGCGCATGCACGTCATCTGATTTCAAGGTGCCTTGCGGAGATTGCGTACGTTCTTTGCAATATGCTAAATCTGTGTTTGTAGACAGTTAGATGTTTATAATATCTATACAGTTAAAAACTATATAGGTTAAATCTTTTAATATACGAAAAATCTATATAGGTGAGATATCTATATTGGTAAAATCTAACAGGTAAACAGATATCTACTTGCATATATTATTTTATATCCAGTTATAGAAAAACGCTCACTTGCACAAAAATATTTGTAAATCCTAGTATGAAACTTTCCACCTCTAGCTCAGCAATCAGAGCCACTGGCCACTGCTCTCGCAGGCCAGTCAACTCAATTTTTGTATTTGTATATATTATACTGATATTAGCATATAAGAAAATTGTTATTGCATCACTCAGGTGGCCGCTAAGTATCCACTACATAATATTCAGCGTTCTTGTGTCGCAGAGATTACTTTCTTCTTCATATAATGGTCTGAGAGTTTCTGTAATGCAATGGCATTAGGGTTGCGTAATAAGACATGATCACGTAATAGATTATATAAGATTACAGTATAATTACTTGTAAATAGATTTGTCCGTTGCTAATATCGGGCGTGATCTCATGTGAAGATCTTGTTACATTGACGTTGAAAAACTAAAAACTTTTTAAACTTGGGCAGAAAAAGAAAAGAGAAAAAGACAAAAGAAATGGTTTTATTACGTATATGTATTATAAACTTTTGTTCGATATATAGGTAAATATGTGTGTATTATGAATATCACTTTAGCTGAGATTAGGGTGATTAAACTTCAAGATTAGCGACCTTATCTTTTATTGAAATCTTTGAAACATATGAGCTACAAATCGGTTATCCAACATGCATTTCTGAAAAACTCATAAAAATGTATTTCCGTTGGTCAAAATCCCATTGCTTATTTTCACATTAAAACTACAGTGATTATAAGACTTTACGACCTCATGGTTAGAACGGTTAGATACAAAAAAAAATTGTAGTTTTATTAACCGGATAGAGTCAGCACTTTCGCAAAATACCCAGATAGTTCCATTACTGCTGTACCAATAGTAGTTCAAGTTAAGATGCGAATTTCTTTTAATTTTTCTTGCAACTGAAACGATCTAATAATTTATTGTCTTTGAAACATCTGCGAAAAGCACATAAGAAATATTTGTGCTCTGCACGATATTGGCTCGTTGCCAAGAAACCATAGACTAGATGCGGTATAAAAGTTACGTTTGTAATCTCTTATTAATTAACGTCAGCGGGATTATTTATACAATATATTTTTAATTTTGTGTATGAGCGTATATATTTATGGTTTTATTAAAATGTATTTAATGACTCGACTACGGCAAGATTCCCTTCTTCTAGGCTTGCTGTATTCGTTTGATATAGGTTTGACATTATATTAAATACCTACAGTGACATTTAAAAAGGGTTTCTTTAACATTGTCTTATTTATATTATTATTTTATATTCTTATTATAATAGTTGTTAAAAAAGGACGCCTCAAAGTTTCACTTCATACAATTAATATTCCTTCACTTTTTCTCCTTTTTTTTAAGGTGACAATCATATGTTTCAATACAGATAAAAGGATAAAGTACTTCCAAGATGGGAATATTGCCGGCTGTTGAATAATAAATTTATATTCTTTGTATAGTAAATAAACTTCAGAATTCGCTGCTGTTAGCAGTCAATGATTTTTTTCCAAAATGCAACTTTATAAATTGTGTTTGGTTATCTGAGTGCCATTTCTGTTTGATTTCTATTTCAATGGTTTTGAGGCAAACAAACATCAGGCGCCCCTCAGATTCATTAAAACTGTTTGTAGAATAAATAGCTTGAAACATGTCTCGAACGATTCATGGTTTAGTTAAACCATTTTTCTAAAAGGTTTTGCTGTAACTTTTATTGTTCAAATAAAATATTCGAATAAGAAATTAATTTAAATACGATCTTAGAGTTGAATATAGGCACTTTGCGTAATGTAGGTGAAATTTATAAATCGTTTGGCATGGTATTATTGTCCCAAATAACTCGGACTAAAGCAACGGAATCATTCACACTTCAAGTTTAGTACGCTGATGATCATAACCCTCTAAATATTTGACATTATCCTTAACTTACCAACAGACAAGTTGATAAGCGTCGCAGCATAAAACTTGAATGGCACAATCAGATGTATCGCTAGGTGGTAGAATTATACGGTTCATTGAGGAAGTAATACTGTTGAGCCTATTTTTTCACCGAAACAATTTATTACTATTATTATAATTTGTGTTCTGATAAAAATATATAGTCTGATAAAAATATATAGTCTGATAAAATATAATTGTCACACGTTTACATATACATATATATTCCTTACAGACTACCCGGTCAGGCGCAGGAGTAGCGCCGGGCATGCGTTGAGACTCGATTATTACCGTGGGTGTTCAAACCGAATTTCTAGACAATTCTAAACTCGAACGTCAATCCTAAAACCAGTTTTATAGCGTGGACCGGTCTCATCTCATTAATCCGGTTATTTGCGCAAAATGTTTTAACAGCAAACAACTTTGCAGTCTTTATTTGGCTTCAAGACACTTAAGCTTTATAATCGTAACACGATGATGACAAGTGGCATCTATCTTTATGGAATTTTCGAGTAGATATTAGCGGTGGGTACTGTTTTTTTGTTGCATGGTTTTCCTTGCTATTAAGGTGACCACATTATAATTTAACCAAGTTACAATAACAATGCGAAAGCCAATGTATTATTGAGTAGTTTTCCACAAAAATGTGCATTTAAAGTAGAGCTAATAAATACACATGTTTGTTATTGGAATAAATTTGAACACATCTGGTGACATTTCTTAAATTTGAAACGTAAATATATTTGATTGTAGGAGATTGTTTACTGGAAGTATGCTATCTTTTACCTGCATTGTAAACAATGATAATAAACAAATAGAGCTTAATAAAAATTGATTTAATCACCGTTTAATCAAATCTTATTGAGATTTGGCAAATGTGATTCGACCGGTTGACAAAACCAATACAGATCTAAATGTTGTGATAAATACAAGAAGTCGAGACCGAATCCATTAGTGGAATAAGAAGGATGATATGATTGTGGATGAGAATGATGTGATTGTAAAACAGGATGACGTGATTTTAAAGAGGATGATATGATTCTTGTGTGTTTGTAAATTTCTATACGATACATATTTTTCATAATTCTCCTACATGGGTAACATTTATTTTATCACATAAGATTTTATTTGGCGAAATATTTTTGTGAGATAAAATTAAATGATCGCTGATGTTGAAAGGAGATTATTAACATATCTCAGACGACTTACAAGATGTGAGATTGTAAATTATTTATAACGTATGTAAATACGATAATTCCAATTATGACTATCTTCTATTTATAATACCGTATTAAATTTTTTTACTAACTTTTTTATTTATTTCATAAAATTGAGTTACGACTGTGTGACATAAGTAATAAAT